>CAUYQU010046827.1:0-23697 GCA_963574635.1 Cheracebus regulus
CTTCTGTGGTGGGTGACGGAATAAAAACAGGCGTAACACTGCCCTTTATAGCTAAATGACACCTGTTACGCCTAATATATAATCGTGCAAAACCACTGGAAAATAAGCTTTTTTTTTTTTTTTTTTTTTTTTACAGGTGGGAGTTAATACAGCTGGTGGTTGCCATCCTTACCCTCCAGTGAAATTAAAGCACCAGCATCCAGCTATGCCGGAAGACAGCCCCATTTTAATCGTAACTGTCACTAATTTTTCTCCTTAAGCTGGTCCGACTTCATTTTCTATGACACTTGGGTGTCCTGGTTAATGCGGCACACAAGAACAGCGCATGGCATGCATGATTGGTCCCTGTTTCACAGACTATGTAGCTGTGGACAGGAAGTAATGTGACATTTCCAAGGTCTGCCAGCTGGTGAAGGGGCAGAAGCAGGCTTCAACTCCAGATCCATTTGACTGCAAAACTGTACTACCTTGCCTTTTGAAATAAATTAGTAGGAGTGAACAAAACTGTCAGGGACTTCTTGGCAACAACCCATCTCCGCCATTTGAGTATCTCCAGAATTGACTTCCATCCCCTCCTATCTGTGGGTTTGAAACACGTAATTTCAGACACTGGAATGATCATCTCTGCTGTTGCCTGGTCGTGGTCTAAGTAAAAATGACGTTGAATGTGACACATGGTGGGCTATGTGTGCAGCCTCCTCTCGCATGGCCCTGCTTCTCAGCAGAGAACAAGGATACAATGAGATCTACTTAGAGTGTATGCACCACGTCCCACCAAGATCCCATCCTCAAGTTCTTACTGCGCTAAGAAGCTGAGGCAGGTCTGTAGATAGGAGATGATTTGCTGATGCTAGATGATTGTGCACCTTTCTTTGGCCAGAGATGGTAGGACCAGGAGTGAGTTGTTCCCCTAAACAATAAGCTTGCTAGTGGGTGTTCATTAGTTTGGAATGAGAGCCATGCCCAACAGCAACGATGGTTACTAATCTGCAGATGATCATGATTCACAGTTCCAGGGAAGTTGCATGAGATGCAACATGCAGAATGAACAGAAAAGCCAAGCAACCCAGAGAAAGGCTTTGCTGGTGTTAGACCTCTCTGTCCCATTCCTTGGCTACAGATGGGTGAGCCAGGAGTGAACTAACAGAAATCTCAAAAGGTCAAGCGTAAGCATAATCTGTGAGCAAGGAGACTCTGTAAGACAAAGAAACTGTCTTTACACACCTGACCATTTCTCATGGTGATAGCACATTCCACGTGAAATAGATTTCATTTTAATATTAAAGGACGTAATACTCTTGCTGCTCATAAGGTTTCAGGTAGATTAGCCTTTGCCTGCTTTGCACCTCATCTCAAGCCACTTTTCCAACTGTGGCCTGAGCCCTGATGACACTGACTTCCATTCAGTTCCTGAGTCATGCCATGCTCAACTCCAGACCCGCTCCTCTGCCCCTGGCCCAGGATGCTCTCCACCCCGTCTCCCTTCAGACTCAAACTCAAATAAATATCCTTCTCTAGGGATGCTCTAACTTTCATTTCCAAAGATTCCAGGAATGTTGGAGCTTCTTCTCCTTTAATGCATATGCATAACCAGCTATAAACAATGGACACTGGAAGCAGAAAAGAAATCTAATCTCCAAGGGATTTTGTGAGTTTAATCCAGATGGGCAGTGCTCACAGCAGCCTCTGCCCTTGTCTGCCTTAAGTCTCTTGCTTTGGTCTTCGAAGAGAAATTCCTTCAAGAGTACTCTCCATTCTAGAAAGAGACCATCCCAGGAAGGAGTGAACCTTCACCCCTGTCTTTGTTCTGGTGTCGGAAGTGCAGAGATCTAGTCCACTCCTATTCCCAGGGGCAAGAGAGTGGCACTAATAGAAAACCAATCCTGGTGGCTGTGTCATGTTCATATGCAACATCACTGGCATATAAGCCCTAACCCAGGAGATTAATCCGTTGTCAGCATTGATCAACTCCTTTATTTCTCATGGGAGCAAACTGTACACAAATATTTAAGCTGAGCAGTCTCTGACAAGTTCCTGGATGGAGCCATTCCTGACGCCCATTCATTGTCAGTAAGTCATGTGGATAGGACTCATCCACTCTCTTGAAAATCCAAACCTTCCTCCTCCCCATCTCCTGCACGCCTCTAGTTCAGATCCATCCTCTGGTCCGCATTCCACCCTGGACTCCTGTTTCCACCCCTGCCCACTTCTGGTTCCCTCCTGCGCATGAGTAGAGTTTGAAACTTCCAAAATGTAAACCAGAATCTCTCCCCTGAATGCAAACCCACCAGGAGAAAATAGTGTTTCCTAAACTTAGTTATTTGCAATCCACACGCACAATTTTTCTACATTCATGTACTTTTCTTTACATTGTTTTTGTTCTTAATAAGATTGTTAAAAGTCTATTTAAATTTTTGTTTTAAAGAAAGAAAATAGCTTATTGAAATAAACAGAAGGAGCAGTATGCTTTGTTACATGTAGAAAGTAACTCTAATGCAAAAGTAAAACACTGTTGCTCAGTTATAGCTAGACATCAAAATTGTCAAGGGCTCTGGGTCTCTTGGTTAAAAGGGTAGATAATCAAATGTTTGAGGTTGTTTTTTTTTTTAGACAGAGTTTCACTCTTGTTGCCCAGGCCAGAGTGCAACGGCATGATCTCAGCTCACTGCAACCCCTGCCTCCTGGGTTCAAGCAATTCTACTGTCTCGGCCCCCCGTGTAGCTGGGATTACAGGCGCCCAACACCATGTCTGACTAATTTCTTTGTATTTGTAGAGATGGGGTTTCACTGTATTAGTCAGGCTGGTCCTGAACTCCTAATTTCAGGTGATCCACCCGCTTTGGCCTCCCAAAGTGCTGGGATTACTGGCCGTTTTTTTTTTAAAGCATGAAATTATGTCTTTCATGTAATACCAAGGTCTGAGAAATAGTCAATAAGGAAATAACTTCCCTACTATTTGATTTGATGTCATACCCATGAATTGCCTGAAGATACCTTATTTGCCATCTGAAATCTAAGTGTTTCAACACTTGTACAATACCGGCCTGCCCTTGTGTTTCTCTTCTATCTCACATCTGTATTTTTCTCCCTAGCTTTATCAAGGTACAACTGAAAAACAAAAATCACATATATTTAACAGGTACAATGTGATCTTTTGATACATGTGTATATTATGAAGTAATTACTACTACCAAGCTAATTAACATATCCACTATTTCACATACTTTGTGTGAACACTTGAGATCTACCCTCTTATCACATTTCAAGTCTAAAATATATTAACTCTAATCACTATGTTGTACATTAGTTCTCTATAACTTAATCATCTTACAGCCAAAGGATTGTAACCTTTGACCAATATCCCCTCATTTTCCCACCACCCATCCCTAACCAGTCCCTGGCAAACACCATCCTATTCTCTGCTTCTTTGAGTTTTACTTTTTTAGATTCCATATAAAAGTGAGATCACATAGTATTTGCCTTTCTCTGTCTGGCTTACTTCACTTCACCAAATATCCTCTGGATTCATCTATCTCGTTGCAAATGGCAGGATTTCCTTTAACAGCTAAATAATACTCCATTGTAGAACTCCCATGCTGTTAAAAACGGATATTCTTACATATCCTCATAGCTATTATGCACAATCGTATGGAGCTCCTTCAAAAATTAAGAAGTTGAATTACCATACAATCCAGGCATCTCACCACATCACTGCTTCAAAGACATATCTGCATTCCCATGTGCATTCTGTCATGCATCACAGAATAGGAGCAACCCAGCCCTCTGATTTCTCAGGGTCCTGGCTGACTTCACCTTGTTCTAGTCAAAGTGTTCACCTTCCTGCACTCCCCCACGGCTAGCCTCTTGCTCTGTCTCTGGGCTCCAACCCCAGTTCTTGCTCCCTGATGATGTTCTCTCTGGCTGGGTTCTTCACATAAAGTTTAAGTACCCTCTTGGTGCTTTGTAACTCTGGCCCCACCCAGAAATGATTTGCCTTCCATGGAGACAGAGGACTGACACAAAGCCCTAATCCACTGACCTGACAAACGATTCCTTCCGTAACCTGTTACCTACTCACCGTTGGAGCCTCTCCTTTGGCCAATCTCAGACACACACACAGGACTGGCATTCGTCATAAACATGCCATGTTCTCTACACTGTCTTATCCTTGCCATGCTGTTCCCTCTGCCAGGAGGGCCTTTGGTAGACCAATCCACCCTAAAGTGAGCCCTTTCTGACCCACTGAGACTTATCTTGCATGTCTCAGGTCTCATAAGTCTCTTGAGACTTTCCTGCACATGTGCTCCATTTGGCTTGCACATAGTATTTTAAAAATCAGCGGTTTCACAGTAAAATCCAGATTACCAGATTGGCTTAGAATACAGCAACACTGACTCTATATTCCACATGGCCACATTTAGATGAATAACAGCTCCCAAGACATGAAGGCATTGTTCTCCAGGTCATTGAAGTCCACAGGACTTCATGTTAAAGACACTCACTCCTCTCCCCTCTTCATTCATTCATTATTTTCTACCTGGACTTGGCAGGCAGGTGAATTTATATTTCTGGACCTACACCAAGGATCTCTTCCTCTGCAAAATATTTCCAAGGTCTACTGGGTCCCATTGGTTGCCTATTCCCCTGAGATCCCCTAAGACTTTCTGGGGCTTCATTTTATAAAATAAATGTAATTATAAATGACATGGTATGCCTGTAGGTATGGATACCAGCAAAAATAAAAATAACAGCAGCTACAGTTAATCAAGTTATTTTGTGCCAGGTATTACATAAACTGATTTGCAGCATTATCCTATGAATTCCTCGAACCAATATTTCAAGTAGATTTTATCACCCCCAATTTACAGATAAGCAGATGGAGACAGATACAGGGTCAGAAAGCTTCTCAAGGTCACAGAGCTGCTATTTTGGAGGGCTGGGACTAAAACTATTTCAAGCTCCAAAGCCTGTATATAGACTCTGGAGAAACAATCTTTGAGCTCAAATCCTGGCCTCAAGATACAGCTTGAATGGTCATGGGCAATTCACTTAACGTGTCTGAGCTATTAACCATTACCTATGTTGACTCATGTTTTAAGCAAGGATTTCTTTTTTATGTTTATTTTTAGTTCTGGGGTTCAAGTGCAGGATGTGCAGGTTTGCTATATAGGTAATCGTGTGCCATAGAGATTGGCTGCACCTATCAACCTATCATCTAGGTATTAAACCGAGCATGCATTAGTTATTTTCCCTAATACTCTTTAAGTAAGAATTTCTGATCCTTCTATCTATTCTGCTGAAATTGCCAAAGCTAGGAACCAAATCGGGTCTTTGAAAACCGAGGTTAGAACTCTAGTTCTGGGGCTGCTATTTCTCATCCTCAAAGCCAGAAGACATCTGACTACCCCACTGTGGGGTGCCGGCTACTCCCCAGAGGGGCAGGCTTGTGAAGACAATGAAGAATCCCCACTGTGAGCCAGCTAGAACTGCAATGTGGGAGCCAAAAGCCTGCCCCATATTGAAAACCATATCATTTACTTGGCAATGAATGAAGGCACCAGTCCAGGCACAAATCCATCAACTGGGAAGTAGAATTCTCATACACTACAAATGTAATTCTTTTGCGGTGTTTTTTTTTTGTTTTGTTTTGTTTTGTTTTTTTGCAAGGCAAGGTAGCATTGGAACTAAGGGCACAGACTCTTGAGTAAGAATCTCTCAGCTTAAATCCTGGCCTCATGCTTGAGTGATCCCAGGGAAGTCACTGAATGTGCCTGAGCTTCCTTTATTTTACCTGTAAAACGTGGAAAATGATGGTGCTTCCACCCCACCTCCGTTTTAAGTATACGGAGATACTTAAGACACCTGATCTGGAAGAAGAATTGTAAAAAGATGAGTTCAGAACTCTCAGTGTTAACCACAGCAGGAAAGCTTCTATCTCCCAATCACAGCTTCAATTGGACCCAATCTGAAAGTCGTCATAACTTGGAAAACCACTCAAACTCCTTTCATGCAATTTTATAGCAGCTCTGAAGCTGTTTAGCTGCACCAGGCCAGGCGATAAGTGAGAAGAGGAAGCTCTGTCTGTGTTTGTAGCCTTTGACAAATGGGCTCTCCTCTCCTCCTGACAGTTTCTCCCCCTGACTGGTCCATCAGCCTCTCCTCTCATCACCTGAATCTCAGTCTTCATAACAGTATTGAAATTCAGATGGATTTTACACCACAAATAAAAATGAATTTAAATGCCTCAGCGCCCCGGCAGAAACATGAGTACTGTAAATGTCAAATGCATGGAGTTTTGTGAGGCCATACAACCACTCCAAGTGATAGGTTACCTCCTGTCACCTTTGCTAAATCTACATTAGCTCCACGACGTTCACCTACAGGAGGAAAAAAACAAACCAAAACAAAAAACAAAAAAACCCTGTGCTCCTGCTTCCATTTAAGGGTAAAAAACTCCACCAGCCCTTAAGATCTCCCCGGAACACCCTTTGAGAGAGTTTAAGAAATGACCAGGAGCCCATCCAAGCAGAGGTCCATTCACAGGGACTCTGCTAATTGGTAGGCTTGGAAGCAAAAGAAAAACTTAAAACCACACTCCAATACACATTATGAATTTCCCCGTGAACAGCCAGGCAAGGTTTTCCAAATGACAATTAGGTTTCTGTCAGCCTGAGAGAAAATAAGCTTCTGGGATTAAAAAAATAGGAAAACAGGAGAGGGAAAAAACTCTTTCATCCTACGAAGAGTCTCAGAGCGAGCCCAGACTGTGTGCAGACGAAGAAGAACGATGTTATTGCTCTTCATTAAGATGAGGGCTCTCTTCAACTCTTGAAATTCCCCGTTTATCTTCTATTATATCTGGTCTAAGATTCAGCAGGAAAACCGCTCCTCTCAAGGTAAACGGCCCCACTGAATGGAAGAGAATGGGAATGAGGGGCAAATGGAGAGGCCCTGTAGGACTCTACGGAAAGCCTAAGATTCTGTCTTTCTAAAACTCTTCTATCAAGAAGATATTCAACAGTATACATAGGTGTAGATGGAGGTACTCAAATATATCCATATACATGGAACATTGGAATCAAAGTAAACAGAAAGCCAGGGAACATGAAAAATAAAAAATAATAAAAAAGTTATTCTTGGACAGCCATCTCCTATAGGGGTTCTCTGAAATGTTCTTAACTAAAAAAAAAAAAAAAAAAAAAAAATAGTGCTAAAGAAAGCACTGCCAGCTCTCTATCAGAGCTCTCAACAGTCACAGAAATCCACATGGGCCAAGGGGCTGCCGTTTCAGAGACAGGTTTACTGATTATTTTGGCACCTCTGCCATCTCCTGTCACTTCAATTCCACTTTATCAAATTACTGATTTTGCCAGAAGCATTCGGATTAAATGGAGAGGGACATGCACACACGTGCGGGTGTAAGTGTCACCACTGCAGTGGCGAAATTTCATAACGACACATCAGCATGGCACAGGCATCAGAGTGCACTCCCAGAACCCGATGGCGATCACTCCAGCTGCTGTGGCCACCGCCGTGTCCCGGTGTGGCCTCACGCCATATCACTGTGCAGAGCGGGAGGGGATGGAGCTCTTCTGCTGGGGAAGAGGGGCACACTGTCCCTCTGGGATGATTGGAGTTTGCTTCTTGACTCTTCCATTAAGGGAAATGTCTCCAAGACACAAGACTACCTCCTAAAACCTTACTCACAACCTCTTCTTAACAATGGTTAGAACCAGAGAAACAACAACCTGAGTATAAGATTCATGATATTACTTGGAATTTGAAGGAAGGAAGGAGGTAAGAAGGAAGGAGATAAAGAGGGGGAAAAAAGGAGGAGGGAAATAGGGAAGGAAGAAGAGAGGGAGGGAGGGAAGGAGATGGGGAGGGGGGAGGAGGGAAAAGAGGAGGAAGGGGGAAGTGAGAGGAGAGAGGGGGGAAGGGGGGAGGGGGGAAGGAAGGAGGGAGGGAAGTCCCCTTGTTCAATAGAAAGAATAAAATGTCCTCAGAGAGTAAGACAGTGCAAATTTTAACTGGGCATTATTTTTCCTTATCACTAATATTCATTACCAGTTAACTGCAACAAACTGGAAATTTATCTATCAGTCATATGAGGTCAAATTAAAAAAACAATGGGAAAACTTATCAGAAACAAGGCTTCATTTGACATTTATGACTCAATCCAACAATTTATCAGAAAACAAAATAAAACTAGAAATGTTTCTATTTTCCTCTTTCTTGAAAAGAGCAGGAATTTACATGCGCAATAGGTCCATTCATGACTTTTTCCCACCAAGACGCATCACAAAACAGCCACAGACCTGGGCAGGTGGCATCCTGATGTTTTAACCAAAGGCAGTCTGTGTAGGTAGAGCAGAGCTTGGGTGGCTCTCCTTGCTCAGAGCTTGCCTTGGCTGCTTATTTACCTTGTTTGTGATAGAGCTCAGATTGTTCTAACAGCATCAGTTCCTATGGGATCTTACAAGCACTATTAGCAATTAAATGTTTTATAAAGACACCGGACGGAAACGTGTGTATGAATTCCATACAAGTCCAAGGGAAGCACAAACGACCTTTGGAAGCAGATTGTGGAACATGCTTTCTGAACACTGTGACACGAGCAGAATGACTGGGCTGGGTAGAATACTGGTGAAAGACTTTGGACACACGCTTCACCTAAGCAGCAATTTCATCCGTCCAACTCACAAAATACACACATGCATATACCAGCACGCAAACACGTTGTGAATCAAAACATGAAATTCCTTTGCCTGCAAATGAGAGCCACACACAACTGTAACCTGGGATCATGCAGTTTGAATTTAAGCTACTGTATCATTATTCTTCTCAAAGTGAGGAGATTAACACTCCCTAAAATAATGTGTGGCAACTGCTTTTTATTTGAAAGCAAACTTTTGTTTTGAGAAGTCCTCCACCAACTTATTAATCAGCAGACATGCCCAAGGCATCATAAAATCAGAGCTGAAACCTCTGCTTGAAATAATAACCCATTTGACAATTATGGTACACTGGAAAAGAGAAACATCTTTCAAACTTGTGGAACAATGTCAAAAGTAGCCAGGAGGTATGTACTCTCAATTCACTTATTTGACTTCTTTGGATCCAAGGTGTAGAGGTTAAAATTTGATCTCCTTGGATGTGCCGTGCTGAAGAAATGTCTGTGAGCTCTTGTCAATAAAAAGAGATTGTGAAAATATTAAAGCACAATTGTCTGACAGTTGCTTTTCCTGAGGGGATCAGCACTAAGTTTAGCAAAGAAGATAAATCGGTGAGGGGACTCTACCTATGTAGAAAAATAACTTTGCCTCTTTCCCCTTAATCTCAAATGGGAAGCTGTTGCTCATATGAATGTGTCATGATGGAAACTGAGAGTGAGCTCTTTTTTTTTTTTTGAGACAGAATCTTGTTCTGTCACCCAGGTTGCAGTGCGGTGGCACAATCTTGGTTCACTGCAATCTCCACCTCCCAGGTTCAAATGATTCTCCTGCCTCAGCCTCCTGAGAGCTGGGGCTACAGGTGCACACCACCACTCCTGGCTAATTTTTTATTTTTACTAGAGATGGTGTTTCACCATGTTGGCCAGGCTGGTCTCAAACTCCTGACCTCAAGGTGATCCACCTGCCTCAACCTCCCAAAGTGCTGAGATTACAGGTGTGAGCCACCATGCCCAGCCGTGAGCTCTTTTTCAAGTGTATGAATCAGATATATAGAAACATACCCTGGGAAGCTCAATATTATATATTCCATAATGTACATAATAATAATTGTACATATGATATACATAATAAACACCAACATCAATATTCAACTTCATTGTGACAAGAGTTAACAGATAAAGTGTTTTTCTGAAAAGAAGGGTACGATTGAAACAGAAATCGGTGCCATGTTTTTTGTAAAAATTACATCATGCGCTCTTTATGAAGCCATCAGAACTAATAGAGATTGTAAAGGAGTAAGATGACAAGTATTTTTAAGTCTGATTGTCTTTGAAAATCTAATAGCCCTTGTGGAATTGCCTATGAATCACCTACAAACCATCATCCAGAGAGGCATGCCTTAAACAACTGGGTTGAATTCACAGAGTTCTTGTTTTGTTTGAAACCAAAAGATGAAAAATATTGACTTACCTTTCTGTCTTCTATTTCCACGCAGGTATTGCAGTCTGCTTTGATATCCTGAGAAGAGAAGAAAAGACAAAAAAAAGTGAGGGAAAGGACAGGAGTCAGACATATGGTCAGAGAACATTCAGTGGTGTTGTTGAAATGTCCTTTAAAATAATAAAAAGCTCATGCTCCTAACAGTTCTTTCTCGAGTCATTGCTCTTTATAGTGTTTTTTAGAGTTATATGCTGTGGTGTTTGCATTAGAGACATATGGATGTCATAAGTAACTTTTATTACATGCAGATGTGGAGTTTAGGCAAAGGCTATGGATCAGAGGCCACAGCAAAGAGAAACTGATGACTCATAAAATAATCTGCCCCTTCCCATACAATTGTTCACATCAGCAGAGACTGCCTTTCATTTAGTATCTCTCCCATTCAAAATTTAGGATAGCCAGATTTCTCTCACTTCAACACAAACCATCACCATCTACTTTTTATTTTTTTAACCATCCAACCATCCATCTGTCCATGCATCCATCCATCCACCCATCCATCCATCCATCCATCCTTTATCCATCCATCCACCCAGCCAAACATGCCCATTCATCTAATCATCCATTCATCCTGCATCCTTCCCCTATCCATCCACCCATCTACCCATTCAACTACCCATCCATCCTCCCTCTATCCATCCATCCTTCATCCATCCTCTATCTAACCATCATCCACCTGCCCATCCACCCCATTCATCAAGCTATCTATTCATCCAGCCAGCCATCTACCTAGCCATCCACATCCATCAAATCATCCATCTACCCTGCATCCTTCCCCCATTCATCCATCCACCCATCTATCCATCCACCCTTCCATCCATCCATCTATCCATCTACCAACCCACCCATTCGTCTATCCATCCTCTATCCACTCATCTATACATCCTTCCTTCATTTACTCACCATTCATCCTTCTACCCACCCATCCATCCATTCATCCATCCCTCCTTCATCCATCCATTCAGTCACCTATCCATCTACCCTTCCACCCATCCACTCATTCATATTTATCACACGCCTACTTTTTTCTGCATTTTTTTCTGGTTGTCCCAGTATGAAAAGGTGAAACAAACATAATTCCTACCCTCAGGGAGCTCACTAATTAGATGGAATGGAAGACACAGTCACACAAGTGATTGTGGCATTAATTTATTCATAAAGATATTTCTTTAGCATCTGATGGCTGCTAGAACTTCCTCCAGGCAAGGAAGACTCAACAATATAGAAGACACATGGTAGGCCCGCCCTGGCGGTGCTTACATTCTTCTAGACAAGACAAGCATTAAATAATACATACCAGTTAATGGTATTCCAGAAAGAATATATACTATGAAGAAAATAAGGCAAGGAGAAGGAGATGCGAAATGCTGAGGGTAGTGGAATAAGATGTTGATTTTTTTTTTTTTTTTGGAAAAAGTGGCAACTGAGCAAAGGCTTGAAGGGAGTTAGGAGGGTGAGCCAAGTAGCTCACTAGGGAAGAACATCCTAGGGAGACAAAGAGCTAGTTCAAAGTCCCAAGGGGGAAATGTGGTGGACACAAGTGAAGCAAGAAGAAGAAATCCACTGTGGCTAGAGGGAAATAAGAGAGAAAAATAAAAGGGAATGGGATCACAGGGAGATGTTTACTTTTATTTTGAGAGCAGTGAGAAAACACTCAGAGTTTTTCTTACTGTGATAAAATACACATATCATTAACAATTTTACTACTGTAAGTACACAGTTCTGTAGCATTACCCATTCACATTGTTGGATAACCATCACCACCGTCCATTTCCAGAATTTTTTTTCATTTTTCCACCTGTACCCATTAAATAGAAACTCCTCACTTTCCCCTCCCAGAGTCCCTGAAAACCACCTTCTGCTTTCTGTCTCAATGGATTTCTCTACTCCAGACTCCTTATTGCATAGTCTGCTAGGAATGCCATAAAAAATATTACAGAGCAGGTGGCTTCGACAACTAAAATCTATTTTCTCAGAATTCTGAGGGCTGGAATTTCAAGGTCAAGCCTCTGTCAGGGTTCCTGCTGAGGCCTCTCTTCTTGGTTTGTAGATGCGTCCTTCTCCCTGTGCCTCACACCTTGTCAGAGGGTGAGAGGGAGACAGATGCATGATATATCTCTTCTTTTCTTTCTTTCTTTTCTTTTTTTTTTTTTTGAGATGGAGTTTTACTCTTGTTAGCCAGGCTGGAGTGCAATGGTGTGATCTTGGCTCACAACAACCTCTGCCTCCCAGGTTCAAGTGATTCTCCTGCCTCAGCCTCTCTAGAAGCTGGATTACAGGTGCCCTACACTACACACAGCTAATTTTTAGTATTTTTAGTAGAGATGGGGTTTTACTATGTTGGCCAGGCTGGTCTCAAACTCCTGACCTCAGGTGAAGCCTCCCTAAGTGCTGGGATTACAGGCATGAGCCACCGCGTGCCAGGCTTTCTTTTCTTACAAGACCACCAATCCTACTGGAGTAAGACCCTACCCTTATGACATCATTTAACCTTAATTACCTCCCTAAAGGCCTAATCTCCATACAGAGTCACACTGGGGGTTAGGACTTCAGTATAGGAATTTTACAGATATACAATTGAAGCCATAACACTCGTATACGTGAAATCATACAAAATTTGTCCTTCTGTGCCTGGTTTATTTCACTTAGCATAATGTCTTCAAGGTTCATCCATGTGGTAGCATGTGTTAGAATTTCATTCTTATTAAGGCTGAATAACATTTCCTTGTATGGACAGACCACATTTTGTTTATCCATTCATAAGTGCCATCTGTGGATGGACATTTGGGCTGTTTCCACCTTTGGGCTATTGTGAATGATCCTGCTATGAACATGGGTGTATAAGTATCTATTCAAGTCCCTGCTTTCAATTCTTTTGCGTGTATGCCCAGAAGTGATTGCCAAACCCTATGGTAATTCAATGTTTAATTTTTTGAGAAACCACCCAACTGTTTTCCATACCAGCTGCACCATTTTATATTTCCACTAAAAGTGTGCAAGGTTCCAATCTGTCCACATTCTCATCAGCACTTGTGTATTTCACTCAGGCGGTTTGAAGAGAGGACAGGCATAATCTGACTTCTATTTTAACAAAATAGGCAGTCGGGGTTACAAATGTAAGGAGAGAGACCAGTTTGGGAGCTCCTACAGGATGCCAGGTGTGAGATGATGGTGTCTGGATGACAGTGTGTCAGGGGAGGGAAAGAGAAGTAGTCAGAGACCAGACAGAATCAACAGGACATCTTCACAGACAGGATGTAGCATGGGAGAGAAAGACGGCGGTCAGGGGCCATGGCAAGGTCTCTAGCCTGGGCGTGCTCTCCATATAGGCAGGGAGGGTGTGAAATGTACAGGGTGGCATAGGGGGCTACAGACATTAGGGGCTCCATTTTGGTTAAGTCTATAGAAATATTTATTTTCTCACCAAGAAGTAGTGGAGTTTTCTCTGAAAGGTCAATATGAGAAGCCATCACCACAGTGATTTATTAGTAAACACAGAAAATTCTAGGTCCCTTTGAATCCAGAATGGAGTGAAAGGAGACCATATCATAAGGCGAAGATTCATATAGCAAATATTTTGTTTTATATAGAACAGACTGTTTTCATATCAGTAAAGTGGGACTGAACAGTGAGTAAAGACTTATAACTCTTCAGTGCCAGGAACTGTGCTGGGTGTTTTTCTTATTGCCTCTAAATTACCAACAATCAAACAAGGTAGGTATTCCTTAGTCACTCTGTGGTATGACAGTTGTGATTAGCCATCAAGTAAGTCACTCTGAATCACAGAGTGAGGGCGCTTAAGTCTGTGACAAGAAGTGGTCCCTAACCAGGTGCTTTTCCTTCCCTCCAGGTAATTGTATTTTCCTCAAGGTGGTTTGCTTAGTCAGCATAATTTAGGCCACAGGTTTTGCTCTTTTCCTTCCTATGGGGAGGAGGGGTTATTCACAGCAAAAACAGGGGGAGCAGAGTAGCTGTGTTTCTCAAAGTGAGATTCTCTGACCAGTAGCATTAGCTGCTGTTAAAAGTGCATATTCTTACAGCTATTCTGGAAAACGGTATGAAGGTTCTTCAAAAACTTAAAACTAAATCTACTATATGATCCAGCAATCCCACTGCTGGATATTCACCCAAAAGAAAAGAAACACGTACGTCAAAGAGATCTCTGCACCATCTTCTTCATTGTAGCATTGTGCATGATAGCCAAGACACGGAATCAAACTGAATAGCCCACTTTTATACCAGCACAATTCACAACTGCAAAAGTACAGACCGGCCCAAATGCCCACCAATTAACAAGTGGATAAAGACAGTGTGGCATATTGGAATACTTTATATATATAGAATACTATATAGAATACTATGTAATGGTATATAGTATTCTACCATGGAATACAATAGAATACAATACAATGGAATACTATATATATTATATACCATTTCATACTATATATAATATAGTATTCTATATATATTATATATACTATTCCATGCTATAGTATTCTATATAATATTCTATATTGTCATATATAGTGTTATAGCATGGAATATATATATATATATAATATAGTGTTCTATATAGTATTCTATATATATTATATAGTATTTCAGACTATATATAATATAGTATTATTGTATATATAATATATAAATTTATTATTATATACTATATGGAATATAGTATATTAACATAAAATACTGTTATAACATTACATTATTATAAATTATATATAATATAGTATATATTAACATATAATACTATTATTATAGTATCTATTTTATCTATGTATATATAACAGGATGCTTTCCCAATATATGTATATATATAATGGAATACTATACATATTTTATTTTATATATATATATATATATATATAATGGAATACTTCCCATATATATATATATATATATAATGAAATACTACTCAGCCATGAAAATGGATGAAATAAAAACATTTACAGTGACCTGCCTGGAATTGGAGACCACTACTCTAAGTGAAATAAGTCAGGAATGGAAAACGGAACATTGCATATTCTCGTTCATAAGTGGGAGCTAAGCCATGAGGAAGTAGAGGCATAAGAATGGTACGGTGGACGTTGAGGACTCAGGGGAAAGGGTGGGGGGTGGCGGCACTTTGGGTACAGTGTACACTGCTTGGGTGACAAGTGCACCAAAATCTCAGAAATCACCACTGAAGAACTTATTCATGTAACCAACCACCACCTGTTCCCCAAAAACCTATTTAACCAAAAAGCAAAAAACTAAGTATCCATCAAGGAGTAAATAGATAAAGCAAATGTGGTGCATATACACAACGGAATAACCTTTCAGCCTTCATAAAAAGGAAAGCCTGTCATTGTGACAACATGGATGAACCTGGAGGACATTATGTTAAGCTGAATAAGCTAGTTACAGAAAGACAAATACTGCATGAAGTAAATATAATAAATACATTAAAAAGTACAATCGTGGTTACCAGGGATCGGCAAGAACTACCCTTCCTACCAGGGGGTTTGTTGGGGAGACATGGGCCCAAAGACATACAATTTCATAAGACAGGAGAAGTAAGTTCAAATATTACAACGTGGTGACTACAGTTAACAACAATGTGTCGCAATCTTGAAAATTGCTAAGAAAGTAGATTTATGGCCTGGCGTGGTGGCTCACACCTGTAATCCCAGCACTTTGAGAGGCTGAGGTGGGCAGATCATGAAGTCCTGAGATCGAGACCATCATGACCAACAAGATGAAACCCCGTCTCTACTAAAAAAAATAAAAATTAGCCAGGCGTGGTGGCACGTGCCTATAATCCCAGTTACTCAGGAGACTGAGGCAGGAGAATCACTTGAACCAGGGAGTTAGAGGTTGCAGTGATCCGAGATCAAGTCACTGCACCCCAGCCTGGGCAACAGTTTGAGACTTCATCTCAAAAAAAAAAAAGAAAAGAAAAAAATATTTTCTGTGTTCTAACCACACACACACACACACACACACACACAAACCGATGTGAGGTAATGTATATAATACTAGCTCTACTTGGCCATTCCACACCTATGTATATTCCAAACAGCATGTCGTATATGATAAATGTACATACCTTTCATCATTTTAAACAAATAAGGAAAAAAATTAATATTCTCAGGGTCTATTTTCCGTGGAAAATGACACTGAGAAACGAGGTGAGAAAAAGCAGCTCTCTGTCTGCTTCTGCCTGTTCTGACCAGATGACAGATGTATCTCCTTTCTCTCCTCAAGTGAAAAATGTTAGGTTTGCAGCAAAGAGTCCTGACTTACTGAATCCAAAATTCAAAGGGTGAGGGTCCATCGACGTGTGCTATTAAGCCCTCAATGTAAGCTGCATGCAGCTGCAGAATGCAGGCTGAAGGGTGGCAGGACAGGGTTGTGGGTAATTCTACTCCTGGCATGAGACTCTGGTGCCTAAAAGCAGGGTGCCACTGTTTAATGACCATGTGGTCTTCAGCAAGTTTCCCTCATCTGTGCATAGGGGGAGTGTCAGGAACTTGCTACTCAATGTGGAGTCTGCACCCCAGCAACTATGATGACCATGGGAGCTGACTAAAATGCATCATGCATGTAATCCCAGCACTTTGAAGGCCGAGTCTAGAGGACTACTTGAGTCCAGGAGATCAAGACCAGCCTGGATAACTTAGGGAGATGCCGTCTCTACAAAAAAATAATAATAAAGAAAGAAAAAAAATTAACTGGGTGGGGACGGTGAGTGCCTCTGGTCCCAGCTACTTGGGAAGCTGAAATAGAAGGATCACTTGAGGCCGCATGCAGTGGCTCACGTCTGTAATCCCAGTACTTTGGGAGGCCAAGGCAGGTGGACCTTGAGGCCAGGAGTTTGAGATTGGTCTGGACAACAGGGTGAAATTCTGTCTCTAATAAAAATACAAAAATTAGCTGGGTGTGGTAGTGGGCATCTGTAATTCCAGCTACTCAAGAGGCTAAGGCACGAGAATCACTTGAATCCATTAGGCTGATGTTGCGGTAAGCTGAAATCGCACCACTGCACTTGAGCCTGGGCGATAGAGCAAGACTCTGCCTCAAAACAAAGAGAAGGAGATTACTTATCCCCAGAAGTCAAGGCTGCAGTCAGCTCGGATTGTACCACTGCACTCTAGCCTGGCGACAGAGCAAAACCCCATCTTTTAAAAACAAATGCAACACTTCACACCTCACCCCAGATACATCAAATCAGAATCCATATTTTTCAAGTAGTATGGACTGAATGTGTGTGTCCTCCAGCCCCTAAAATTCATATGTCACAGCTCTAACCCTCAGTGTGACTGTATTTGGAGATGGAACCTCTAAGGAAGTAATTAAAGTTAAATGAAGTCATAAAAATTAGTGTCCTTGGCTGGGCATGGTGGCTCACACCTGTAATCCCATCACTTTGGGAGGCTGAGGCAGGTAGATCAATTGAGGTCAGGAGCAGCCTAGCCAACATGGTGAAACCCCACTGGATTTCATTATAATACAAAAAATGAACCAAGCATGGTGGTGGACACCTATAATTTTAGCTACTCAGAAAGGAGAACCATTTGAACCCAGGAGGCAGAGGGAGCAGGGAGCCGAGATCACATCACGGCATTCAAGCCTTGGCATCAGAGCAAGACCCCATCTCAAAAAAAAAAGAAAGAAAGAAAAGAAAAGAAAGAAATTAGTATCTTCTTACGGGGAGACAGCAGAGAGCCCATTCATTCATTCATTCTCTCTGTCTCTGCTGGCACAAGCTCAGGAATGTCCACACAAGGACCCACTGAGACGGTGAGTGTCTTCAAGCCAGCAAGAGGGCCCTCAGCAATACATGGCCCTGCTTGCACTTTGATCTTGAACATCCAGCCACCAGAATTATGAGAAAGTAATTGGATCCAGTCTATGGTCGTTTGTTAAAGCAGCCCAGGCTAAGACAAGGTTCCCAGATGACCTGTAAGGCCCAGTCCTAGGAGATAGAATCATGTCTACATGTCGTATCTTCTTGTTCACACCCACTCTCCTAATTTAATGGCTGAGGTCTCTGATTGACTTTGTGCAGCGAGTCAGGAAAAATACCCCTCCCTCTTGTTAAAACCTCTCCTTGAATTCGTCTGCTAAGAAACATAAAACAGAAACCAGAGATTAACTTAATATGAGAGTGATGAAAATCATAGATTACTTTTAAACCTAGAAAATACCATAGAGAAACAAAGTGAGAAAAAGCAGCTGTCTGCTTTTGCCCATTCCGACCAGGTGAAATAAGCATTTCCTTTCTCTCCTCGATTGAAAATATGTTAGTTTTACCAGGAAGAGTCCATATCCGATTTAGATTTACCCACACAGAAGTGGTAGGTGTTAATCAATGAACTAACAAAATCAATAAACCATAGGCAGATTTTTGTTCTTAATCTGCCACTAAGGACCCATGCAAGCGACAGAAAAAAGCCATCTGGCAGAATCAGAGTTCTTGCCATTTCCCTAAGATTATTCAATTTATTCTTGTCAGGATTAATTTACTAAAGCCATGCTGGATTTTTTATTTAGATGATATTGTTGGTTTCTCATTCTCTGCAGATCTATGCAGGAGGCGCCCCAGGGGACTGCATTTGCTTCTGAACAATGCTGGACTCAAATTGGAAAAATGTCACTTTGGCAGGAACAAATTATTGTTCGGATCGCTCTGCCTAGAGCTGGTGTCTCTGGATGGGTTCCGACCTGACCTTTTCTGAACCAGAGTCATCAAGTAAGTACTTCAGCCCCACTCGAAGACTTCACTTGGAAAACAGCTCAACTACTTAAGTGTTAAGTATGAATTTCGAGTCGTGTACTCATCACCAAGCAATCAATTTCCTGACAGAAGCGCGCTCTTCTACTTTTTGTAGATGGGAAACCCCCCTGAATAGTGGAGGTTCAGTTGCCAGAGACAGATGGGATTATGTGCAGACAACAGAATCTCACTGCTAGGGTTTACCCACCGGGCTCAACCACAGAGTTTTGGAACCCTGCACAAGGAGCCTGACTTTGCCTAGCCTCGGTTTCCCCATCTGTAAGAGTAGGATAACAATCAACATTTGCCTCATTTGTTGCTAGGTATATCCAACACATGCCAGGGTCTCAGCATATGGCAAGTTATCGATCAAAGTCATCTCTCCTTCATGACATCTTCCAACAGGCTTCGTGAAACCTGGCTCTGAGTGAAACATTGAGAACTTAAAAACATTTCTATTTTTTAAAGCTTTCTCTTCCAAGGCCTCTCAGTTATTCGAGCTTTTAGACACCAAAGCACTCATGTGTCCGTTCTTTTCAGAAGCAGTTCTCTCTCCCGAGAGAGACGTCTTTTCTTCTACACTTGGTGTGTTGGTTGTTTTTGATAATTTTTGTAGGTCAGGGTTATTGATGGCCACAATGCTGGGATTCCAGCATCCTGGATCCTGTACCAACATCATTCCCAGATCTGAAGGATCCAACAGTTAAAGGTTCCCGACAACAGGCAGAGAGGAACACTGACCAATGAGCCTCCGAAGACCTCGGAGTATTTAGAAGGGAGCAGTCAATACTGGATACAACAGTAGTCCCCCAAGAGATATGCTCAAGCCGACTAATCCCTAGTGCCTGCCAATGTGACCTTGTTTGGAAACGGAATGTTTGCAGACATAATTAAGGACCTTGGAAAGAGACAATCCTGTATTATTTGGATAGGTTATAAATCCAATAAAAAGGACGCTTTTAAGAGACAGAAGAGAAGAGAAAGCCACATGAAGACAGGCAGGGATTAGAAAGATGTTGCTATAAGCCATGGGACACTCAGCTACCAGACACTGAAAGAGGCAAGGAAGAACTCTCGCCAGAGCCGCCCTGCTCACACCTTGAACTTGCACTCATAGCCTCCATAGCTTCCAGAGATGTCAGACAATATATCTGGGTTGTTTTAAACCTCGTAGATTGTGATGATTTACTACAGAAGTCACAGAAAATAAATGCAGAGGATCAAGGAGCTCCTTGTGCCGATGTCTCTTGCATGACACTTGGCTGTTTAACACTGAAACAACGTAACTGTGGTCCAGAGATCACCTCCAGTTAGTCTAAGCTCTGGGACACAAGAAAAACTCCTTTAGAAGAAATCCCAGGGCAATCACTGGCTGCTATGCTCAGGGGCCCAGGTGTTTCCACAGTGCAGCCCCTGAAAACCTCTAAATTGATGATTGTAGTCATCCATTCTGGAAGAGCAATGGAAAGAAAACACCAGGGTGCTTATATTTGACGTGAGAAGCTAAGTAAGGATCATATACTCTGGGCAAAGCATTGTTCTCCTGGACTCAGATACAAACTCCCAGAGAGCTTTTTATAGGAAATACTGGAGAGCTTAAGTCACCTCTCAGGACTGTGGGGAGACAGTGCCAAAGGTTCATCTGACAAACCCAAATAGGCTTATGATTAACTAAGGAAATGATGATGACTGAGGAAGACGGTTTTGCTCTTCCTTTTTAAACAGAAAATAAACGTTATGGCGGAATAGTTTATAATATAAAGACAAGCCTCACTGTGACATCACAGCCCAAAAAGAATTCCAAGTGCATTTTAAATCCTGACTCAATATTACAGTTTCCTTTGCAAAGGCAAGCTTTCTAATAGTTCAGATGCTTACATTCCCTATTCTTCTGAAAATAACAATTGCTTCTAATTTATTTATTTTTTATTTTGTTATTGTACTTTAGGTTCTGGAGTACATGGCCAGATCATGCAGGACTGTTGCATAGGTACATACAGGTCAAGGTGGTTTGCTGCCTCTATCCTGTTACCTAGATCTGATATTTCTCCCCATCCCCTGCTGTGCCTCCCCTAGGCACCGAACATATACACTCCAGTTAGAATGGTGATCATTAAAAAAAATTGCTTCTAATTTAAAACAAGTCAATGAATGTGAGCTTAGATGCCAAGACTTACTGGTGATTTTCTGCCACCTGTATTACTATTATTTGAGATGGAGTCTCACTGTGTTTCCCAGGCTGCAGTGCAGTGGCATGACCTTGGCTCATTGCAACCTCTGCTTCCCAGGTTCAAGCTATTCTTCTGCCTCTGCCTACCTGGTAGCTGGGATTATAGGTGCATGCTGCCATTTCTGGCTAATTTTTGTATTTACAGTACAGATGGGGTTTCCCATGTTGGTCGGGCTGGTCTCGAACTCCTGACCTTTACTATTATTGTTTTAACCTTCACAAAGACTCAGATTTTGAGAGTAAGCCTTAGGGATCCTCTGGCCTCATCTTTCCATTTCACAGGTGAAAAATGTGAGTTTCAGAGTGTAGGGAATTGGCTTCATATCACTCTGATAGTTAATGGCATAAGGGATGTTAAAATCCATTTGGTCTATCAGCTATCTATTTTATACTTTCTCCTATTCAATATACTATGCTTGAATTTGAATATTTAAACCAAAGTTTTAAAGTTAACTGCCTTATTAAAGATAATGAGTGTGTTACAGCTTTCAAAAACGAGTAACTGTTGTCTTACAACCAAAGTTCATAAAAATTTGAAATCATACTTGCCTTTAAGCAGAATTCTTCAAAGTCTATGTTCACTTAACCTCCCACAAAAAAACAAGATTCAAATAAGTTCACTTGAATACATGAAGAATAGTATAAAATGTTTGCCATGATACATTTTATTCACTTGCTAACTTTTCCTTTCAAATTTGCTTAGCACCTGCAATATCCCATATGGCCAGCAGATGGGAGCAAATAACTTTGCAAAAAATATCAAAAGCACCAAGCCCTATATAAGAGGATCCAATTCATCAGGCCCATAAACTTTGTTAAATTTTCTCAATCTTTCTGTGCCATCAAAATTTAAGTCTCAAATGACTGTATGTTTTAATTACTAAGCCCTAACTACTTACTAGGAATGTGATCATTTGAGGAAACATTTTATTAATATGTGTTTAAGAAGGTTTGCTGTGGCAAACATCTGTTTCAAGGCAAACAATATTGTGATAAGTCTAAGGTTTCAACCTAAATGTGAAGATGATTGAGGAGGTAAGAGCTACTTCACCTGAGATCATACAAACAGCAAACAATGCGTAAAACTAAGCAAAATCTCAACACAAATTAATTCAACCGAGAGTAAACTTTACCATAGTTGGGTAGGTTGCAAGGCAGAGCTGCTGACTATAAACATTTGGAGTTTTCAGGGGGCTTAGGGGATATTTTCTTTGACAGTAAGTATTTTTTTAGGCAGGAAAAAGCTGTAAAGCCAGAACAACTACAAAACCACCCCCAAGCAAACTATTATTCAAGTAAAAATTAGCAGGTTGTTCACCTAGACATCTTTGAGTCCCCTACCTTTCTCTGGCACGACTACTTCCTGGGACTTATTTTCTTCAACGTACTTTTTTTTTAGAGTGTGGTTATCAGAGGACAGCAGTCTTCAGTATCTCAAAATCCAGCTATGCACAGATCTCTAGGTCAACAGACTGAGACCATCCTGACCAACATGGTGAAACCTCATCTCTACTAAAAAATACAAAAAATTAGCTGGGGGTGGTGGCACACACCTGCAGTTCCAGCTACTCGGGAGGCTAAGGCAGGGGAATCACTTGAACCTGGGAGGCAGAGATTGCAGAGAGCCGAGATCATGCCACTTCACTAGAGGCTGGGCAACACAGCGAGACTCCAACTCAAAAAAAAAATAAAAAAAAGAAAGAAGGAAAAAACTCAGCCATGTAGACAAGCAGAGCTGGTACTGGGGGAAACACTGGGTAACTGGAGGTTGCTGGCTCAATATCACTAAATGTAGTACCGAGAAAGGCATCCCCGTTTCAGGTAGGAGTCTGGTGTCACCAGGTGAGCTCAAACCAAGGGTCTGTTTGCAAATAAGAGCTATGCATTGGCATCACAGTGGGTGTTTAATGAGAGCGCTTTTAATTAACTGTAAAAGTAATTATCCATATTAGATGAAAATCGCACTTGTTTTTACATGAGGTGAATAATTTTCACTCAGCTTTTAAAAAGAATACATCTCAAGGAGTTGTCAGCTGCAAACTCTCAACAAGTTGGTGCGCTGAGAAACACAGCACCGAAGAGCAAACACTAGCAGGGAAACCTGCGTTATTCATCGTTACTTCTTTGGCATCCCTCCCACCTGTGAGTTATTTTGTTTTCTTCATCTTACTTTTCTGGAGTGTGATTATCAGAGGACAAGAGGCTTCCATGTCTCAAAATCCAGCTCTGTAGCGATCACGAGGTCAGCAGAATGAGACCATCCTGGCAAACACGGTGAAACCCCATCTGTCAAGCGACTTGGCTTCTCCTTTCATTTCTCATAGACCCCAGGACATAAAACATGCCCTCTCCACAGCTGCAACCTCAGACACCATGCAAACTGTTTAAGTATTTTCTTGTTCTATTTTGGGGTTCAGCCTCCTGGATGATCCCCGGCACTTTCATTGATTTCATTATGCTTGTGAATAATTAAGCAACACAGTCAAAACAATAGAGAAAGAGAGAAGAACCTGGAAGAAGCCCTGAAG
>CAUYQU010046834.1:0-123863 GCA_963574635.1 Cheracebus regulus
TTCGGAAATATGGTCTCAATATGTGCCGCCAGTGTTTCCGTCAGTACGCGAAGGATATAGGTTTCATTAAGTTGGACTAAATGATCTTCAAAGGATAATACAAGACATCTACCATGAAAAACCATGATAGTTCTTTGTACAAAAAATAAACATTTTTAAAAACCAAAAAAAAAAAAAAAAAGAATGTGAATAATGAATGATCGCCTTTAGAATGGAAAGAGCTCCAAATCTGGGTAACTGTTATGAAGCAAACTGGTTTTTCATCCTCTGGCTGGAGCCTGACAGAAAGAAATTGGAGTTTTGGACTCAGTACAAGATGAAGAGGAACGTCCACCTATATGAGGAGGCACTGAAACCTTAGCCATAGCACCATGTCAGCAATACAGACTGAGATGAGACAGCAGGCGGGACTCTACATTGGGATAAGACTGGTAGACTCAAGAGCAATGGTCATTATCACCAAATTTTAAGTCTTCCTTTTCTACATTCTAATTCTGAATATTATCTTAAGCCCTCAGTACAGTTTTACTATTCACTCTGGCCTATTATTAGCTATGCTGCTGAAACTCCATGAAACATGCAAAGGAGCAGTTAGAAGCAACAGATGGTAAGCAACAGCCAAGGCAGGTGCATCCTCTAAAGAAATCCTCAGAGTCACCTAAGGAGAGAACTGGGATTCCTGACATCATCCAGCCAGGGTTTGGATCTTGGTGTTTTGTTTTGTTTTGCTTTTTTTCTTGGCTAACAAAAGTGTATGTGACCATGGAAGGATTTGGGAGGCCAAGGTAGGAGTATCACTTGATCCCAGGAGTTCAAGACCAGTCTGGGCAACAAAGTGAGACCCCTGTCTCTACAAAAAAATTAAAAAAAATAGTTAAGTGTGGTGATTGCCACTTACTAAGAGGCTGAGGTGGGAGACTCTCTTGAGCTCAGGAGTTTGAAGTTATAATGAGCTATGATCATGCCACTGCATTCCAGCCTTGGAAGCAGAGTGAGACCCTGTCTTAAAAAAAAAAAATCAATGAACAGCACAAGACTTAATGTAATTGTACCAAATGGTGTTGTATGGGCTCTACCTCCTGCAGCCAAAGCAGATAGAAGGACTGAAGTCATTAGGAAAACCCTGCAGAGGGAAGTTGGTGTTGGCCCTGATGAGAAGGTAGAGGTAGCAGGGGCACTAGAGGACACCCCAAGGAAAAACTCCATAGAAACTATGGGATACTCCACGAATTGCAGAGTTGGAAATGTTTTGTTTCCATTCTAATTGGCCTGCTTTTCTTTGTCACGGCCTCGGTTTGTCCACAGGATTTCCTGATAATTTGATAAGACATGTTACTTTGCCTTAATCTGTTGTATTTTCTAGACCACAGCTTCCTAACCAATGTGCCCATTATTGGTGTGCTAACACCATTCATCCCTTTGGCTCTCCATGCTGTACTCCAGGGCCTGTGGTGTTCACCTCTGGCTATAAGCAGCCTCATTGGTGAATACTAGCGTGTATATTAGTACATTCTAGATGTGCTGTACAGTGGAACATGGTGAGACACTCTGCAGCCTACATGCTGGTAAGTGACATTGACCATGGGGAAGACAAGTACAGTAGCATTCTAGACGGTATGGGCTGTGGCATCCTACTGTATGTGGGATCAACTGAAAAAAAGTTATCAAAATTAATGTTTTACTTGCTCTAGCTAAAGGTATTATTTCTCTTCCTCTCTTTTTCTACTTTCTTCATTTTCTTCTTATATCACCATTGCAGTATTTTCCAGAGAGCTGAAGAACCCACATGCAGAAGGTGGTGAAGGAATTCCATACACCTTTTAGCAATGAAGGATAGAAATGAAACCCATGCATCGCTAGGTTATCAGGGAAGGCTCTGGAGGTATCTAAGAGTGTCCATGCTGTATATAGTTTATCTGGAAGCCCAGCCAACAAACAGCAGCAAATCAGAGGAACAGCTGGAGCAGGGACAGGATCTGTGAACAAGGAAAGAGAGGGCTGTTGACACAAAAAGACCAGAGCAGTTATGGCTGCATTTCTTTCAAGCCCCTAACTTCCCATAGGTATTAAAGCAAGTTGGACAAGTTGAATGCCTTGTCTGTTTTCATTCTGGAGGTCATTGGGCAAGATGACCTCTGCAGGAATAATGTTGGCAGGTGTAAAGGTTAGGAAGTTTATAAATCTACCTTTCTCATTTTTATTCCCATATTTTTTTTCTAATTTCATTGTCTCACAATTGCATTGTCTCCATCCCCATTTATTCCATTTTTCTTCTAGAAGTAGGCTCATTTCATACAACTCTAGTAATAAGCACTCTCTAGCCAGAAGAGGGCAGTATTTGGAAGTGTTGAACACAGAAATCCTCATGGCGCAGGCACAGGCGTTAACAGGCTGCTGGAGTTCTCTCTTTTTTTCATATGGCCGCAGCGAACTGTAAAATGAGCGTGCATTTCTTCTGAAGTCATATCAAATGATTCCCTCATCTCCTCACTCTCAACTTTTTAAAGGAATAATCATAAATATCAAGTTGGCTTAATAACAGGCCACATTTTGGTGCAGTGGCATGATCTCGGCTCACTGCAACCTTTTGGCTAGTTTCGTGACAAACTTACACAGAATATAGGATGCAAATATTCACATACTGTGAACAGAAAGTATATGGTGTATTCAGGCAAGACAGATACTTTGCTTCAAGTATGCCTGCTCTTATTAGGCAGTTGGGCGAGTAGAATTTGTATTCTATTACGTTTTAAAAAATTGTACAATACAAGAAAGTATTCACTTTCTCAATACATATTTACAGAGGACCTATGAGGTGTCATGTACTAGCTGGACAATGGAGTGATATCTTAATGACTTCAACAAGGAGAGATAGTGGGTCTAGATGGTGGCATGGGCTTGAAAGAAATGATTTTTGAAGAAGGAAGAAAAAGTTCTGAAAAGGAAAAGCAATGAAGAATAAAGAGGGTATTTACTCCAACCCTGGGCCCTGTGCTGTGGAACATGGGAATCCAAGTGTCCTCACAGGACAGCTGAGTTTTAGTTAAATTACGAAGAATTCTTTCAAACATTTAGTGAAAAAATTGAGGACACAGGAGATTTGCTAATGACGGGCCATAAGGCAATAAAAAAAGGGTTTGGAAGTAGAGACCGTGGCTGGCTTTCTGAATGTATAACCTATGTAGTCACGCAGAGCCCTGTGCTCAGAAGGGCCCTATGCTGGTTTTAATGTTTCGCTGATACCATCATGAAATTATTAATAATTTTTTAATGGGAAACCTACATTTTTATTTTGCACTGGGCTCTGCAAATTACATGGCTGGGGGTCAGGGAGAAGTTTGGGTAATGTAAGATGAGAGAATTTACAGATCTGTCTGTGGATGTGAGTCTCAGTGATGCTCTGGGAAGCCAGAATTTCTGGTGGCATTTAAATTAAACGGGGATATAATTCCCATGAAATTAGTACTGGGGGTCTTTTAGAGAATGCTTGTTGAGTTCTAACTAAGACTTCCTTCTAGGACAAGGTGGAGTGTTGAGAGGAGGGATGCCTGGAGAAGGCAGTGTTTTAGAGGGCACGTACTATATTCTGTGGGTCAGTAACAGGGAGGCTTAAATGGGAGCATTTGGGGCCTCACTCAGCTTCAGGGGCACTTGGTGCTTAGTCATTTCCTCTCTAGACTGAAGTGGAAAGTGTGGTGCAGGATTAAGGGAGCTTTGGGAGCCTCCAATCTCACTGTAGGTAATCTTGCATCTGGAAGAGAGGTTGTCTTATCAGAAGCCATAGAGTCAATTACACACTTCAATGTAGTAATATGTTGCACTTTGGTTTTCTGCTTTTTGATTATAATATATTGTGATGTATAGCTTAAGGAGCCTTTTCAAGTCTCCTTCCAAAACTATAGGGTCTCTTAAGTTTCTTCTAACAATTTTTACTTTTTATATTTAGATCTTAAATACCTGAATTATTATTATTATTATTATTATTATTATTATTATTATTATTATATGGTGCATATTAGGGATCTAACTTTTTCCCCAATGAAATTTTCTAGCATAATTTACTAGTTTATCTTATATATAAACAGGTCAATTTTTGCATGTTACATTCTGTTTTTTGATCGATTTTCCTAAGTCCACAATATTATCATACTGCTTACATGATTATATCTTTGGAGTATATTTTATATTGGGTAGAAAAGGCCAGTTACTTTTTCAAAATTTTTTTGGGATCTTCTTACTCATATCTTCTTCAACATAAACTTTAGAATCAAGTTTGTCAAATAACATTGAAAAATTCTACTAGTACATTGATTTATAATGAGTGAAATTGACATATTCTTTTAGTAATAATCAGCATCTTTTCAATATGGACTCTTCTACTCAGGAACACAGAATGTAATCTATGTTTTAAATGATAAATCTTCAATCTTGAATTCTGCTCATCCACTCATGTTAATTTGTTTTACCAATAACTCAATCATTTTGCACATTTTTGTGGGACCCTTGGCATCTCCCTTTTAAAAGTCATGTGTGTTTTTCAGATAACTATGAGTGACCGTGAACACACAGAGAATAAAGAATTTGAAAACAGTAAAAACTTTATATTGTGAAATTTTCTTTTCTTTTCTGTTTGATTTTTTTTTTTTTTTTTTTGAGACGGAGTCTGGCTCTGTCACCAGGCTGGAGTGCAGCGGCATGATCTCAGCTCACTGCAACCTCCGCCTCCCGGGTTCAAGAGATTCTCCTGCCTCAGCTTCCCAAGTAGTAGGGACTACTGGTGCACACCAACATGCCCAGCTAATTTTTGTATTTTTAGTAGAGACGGGGTTTCAAAATGTTGGCCAGGATGGTCTCAATCTCTTGACCTCATAATCCACCCACCTTGGCCTCCCAAAGTGTTGGGATTATAGGCATGAGCCACTGTGCCCAGCCTATATATTGTGAACTTTTCTAAGTGCTAGGGGCTTCTGTTCATTTCTTAAATCTATGCTGTTAAACTGAATTGTTGATTCTCTTAAGTGCTCTAGAAAAGATTTAAAGCATTTTGCCTTAGACCCTGAAGGAATCCATATCAATATCTCCCCTATAATCAAGTGGTTAAAATATAAAGCCGTATAAAATTATATGCCAGGCATCATTGCAAATCAATATACAATTGGAAAATCACTCTATATAGCTCACTTTTTAAAGGCAACCAAAACCTTCAGCCATACCTAGCTTGTAAAATAAGAATATTTAGAAAGAAGAAAATAATTTTTGTTCAACCAGTTTTCTTATTCCACCGTCCAAGGACAATCAAGGCATATGATTAATAATAGTCTCTTAAAATTGCATCCTGAGAAGTGTTTTCACTTAAGTTTAATAAAAAACACTTGGAAGCAACTGAGTGCTGTGGAGAAGTGGTTATTATTCTTGTTTATGAATTAGCATAAGTTTAAAAAGTAGTTGATGCTGAAAGCTAAAATGTTAATTTCTTTTTCATAAACATTTTTCCATCCAAACTGAAACCAGAAGATTGACACGTGTCAGAGGGCAGTTAGCCTGCAGAAGAAGCTAGAGGTCAGCGATATGAAACCAGAGATGGTGGACCGGATAGGCTGATAAAAATATGGAGCCCAGTAGGTGGCAATAGAGGCTCTTCTCTTCCCTCTTTGTCCAGGCATTTTAAATCATCTCCTTTCTTAACCCATCATTAAGGCAAACCTAATTTCAATTATCTATGGTCCCCTTGTTCTCATGGAAATAAGGATGCGGGGATTCAGGGTGGAGTAGGAGGAATGAAAGCTTATACAGAAAATCTGAGCCCTTAATAAGGTGCTTTCTCATATCACTGAAGATACCTATTCATAAGGAACACATATGTTTTAGTATGCTCTGAACATGCTAATTGTAAGGGTCTTTTTTTAGGTGGGGAGTGACAATACCATTTTAATCATCAATAGCTTTCAGCTTAAAGGCTCTTGGTCGACTTTCATCCAGCTTATTAGTTCAAAGGGAGCTCACTGAAATCTTTGAACTATTAATAACTATTATAAAGAGTGAAAAATTTTAAATTGCAAATGTTTTCATGCAGAGCAGGGAGAAAACTGAGATGTTACTCTTAAGAATTTCTCCTTTATCAACCTAGGAGAATTTGGAAGAGGAAAACTTCTATAATAGATTGGATTAGTATTTCCAGATCATACCAACTGAAAGAAGAGATTATTCTATATAATGTTTCTCAAAGGTCTGTTCAGAAAGGAGACAGGAATTTCTATTAGGGGTTTTATTTTATTTTTCAATTATAGTTAATGGAAACAATAGTCTTTAGAGCTTAGAGCTTGCGTTTAAAATTCCACTTTCACCTGTGAGATCTTGAGTAATGACTTGTCTTTTTTGTCCCTCAGTTTTTTTAATGTATAAAATGGAATTGATATATTTACCTCATAGTATTGTGAGTAATTGATGTAAAACACTTAGAACAGTATTGTCATATAGAAATACTCAACAAATATTGGCTATTACGGCACAGAAAATTAGTGCTTACTGCTTATTAGTTCTTTTACATTTCCCAGCCTTCTTTAAAGTTAGTTTCAGGCCATGTGCCTAATTATAGCCAATGAACTGGAGCAGAGGGATGGAGGCAGTTAAGAGCCAGTGTGCCTTTGAGCTCTCTCTTTCCCTGAGGAGGAGAACTTGGGGACCACGTGTTTCAAATGGCATAGCTCCAAGATGGAGAAAAGCCACCCAGCCCACATCAGGGCATGATGCAGGTGACAGACATATGTTGTGTTCAGTTGCTGAGATTTCAGAGCCAATATATTGCCAAAGCATAGCTTCATTATGAAAGGAAGATGTAACAGTTGACTAGTAGAGTTTCTTTATTAATATGATATTGCTATTTCTAGATAATGACTAATCAAATGTCAAGATAAAATGGGTAGCAGACTGACTTCTAGTTCTTAATAACCCAGCTGTAATCTCCTTTGAGAGTAGAGTCTTCATCTATATTATTTACCATTGCAATGTCAGTATCTAGAATACTACAGGGCACCAAGTTAGTGTTCAATGTTTTTGTAAATATACTGCACATTTTCAAGATGCATAGCACTCTGCATACATTTTGGTGAATATGAGACATAAAAACCATTGTCTGCTCGCAAGGAGAATATAAACCAAAATGAAGAAATAAATACACCTGTCTCTTCTCTCACCCACTCCTATCCCCAGGTACACAAACCAGAGGCATTGATGCTTCAGCTAAGAAATACTATATTTAAATTTAAATGTATGCAACATACTGAAGGCATTCAGATAACAGAGCGCTCAGAGGGCTGCAAACCACTGAGACAGGAAGAAGAGATAATATGTCATAGGTTGGAGAAAGAGACCCAGGTTAGTGGGTTAGATAGAGAGGTTAGTGAAACAGCTGTAGTAAAGACTCAGGGTTCTGAGTTCTGGATGTAAGACTATAAATGTTAGAGAGATAGGTCAGACTGGAAGAAAAACATATATTGGAGAAGAGACAGACAAATAATTGGATAGTAGATGTCATAGTATCCATCCTTTGACACTAAAGTTCTCATTCTCCCAACTGCTAGGACTGGTGACTGCTAAAGTCTCTCAGTTGTGACCACTCCGGAAGTCACCCACAGCTGAAGAAAGCCACCTGGGCAAAGGTCTCATCCCCTTTCCAGAGACAGCCAGATCCAACGACTGATTGATGCTGTTATAAAATCTGGGCCCTCTTGCTTAATAGAGGGATAGTTCAGCAAAACCATGCCAGCTTCAAGGTGCTCCACAGAATAATCAGAGATTTCTGTTTTGATGGCATCACAACTTAACATATCTCTCTGCCCAATCTACTTCTGTCACTTTTCCATCGGTATGGATTCCAAAAGTAGGCTAGACACTTCCCGCATGCAAATTTCCACCTCAAAATCTGCTCTGCAACAGATAGAAAAGAAGAAACAAATTAATGGAGGGTCACAAAGGCTGGAAAGATCTTTGACTTGTTGGGGCAGGAATAAAAGAGAGTCATTAATGACTTCTGAAGAGGGAATGAGAGTCTGGGAAGGATTGGACCTGGTAATGGAATTGAGGCAAGGTACATTTGGAAAGACAGACATTGCTCTCAAGAATCCTGCTGGTGCTGCTGGTCTATGCAGCACTTCAGTGCAATTCCACTGTCTAGACCCCAGAGTGTTGCCCGGAATGTGTCTACTATTTTAAGTCCACTTAGGATGCTAAGCTACAAGTCTGAGGAATAAAAGAGAGTGAAATTCCTTTTTTGGCTCAACTTAAAAGTAGAAATATTTGACTAGAGAGGAGTTCAGGAGTAGCCAGAATTACGGGTGAATTCTAGATTTCTGGAGAAAAATCTCAGCATTTTGTAATATTTTACAACACAAAATTGGGATTGTGAATGAATGGGCAACTGAAAGGAAGACTTCATCCTTATTTGAAGAGATGACCACAGCTGCCACATTCTTACCACTGAAGTCTTAGTATTCAGTGGTGGGATTGGCCACAGAATTAAAAATTAGTTGGCAGGAGTGTTCATTCTTTCCAGGGAGAGAGAGAGAAACAGAAGCCAGGAAAGATAGCCAAAATTAGCTAAGTAGACAGGGCCAACCATAGAAAATATTGACCAGTGAAAATTGTTGACTGTTGACATGATAACTTTTCTAGGCAGAACTTATGTAACATTTAAGATCTTTTCTCCAGAACAATAAGAAGACATTTTCTTTCTTCTCGACTTTCTTTTGATTTCTTAACTATTGTCTTAAAGACGGTTCTCATGACACTAGAAGTACCAGGATATAATGTTTTACATGCTGGTTACTATTATGATAATTTTCACTTGACAAAACTACAGGCATATCTAATAATATTGTCAGTGGAGTCTCAGGGAATGATGGTTTGGGTTGGAGCTGTTCTGGAAGTGTTGATTGAATGCTTAAATAAAAACTTTGGAAAAAAAGATGAGTCTTCCAACATGTCTGTGTAGTAGGGCCACTATTTCAAGTGAGCTTGGCATGCTATGTTGGCGCTCCCAGACTGATGGAGCAGATGCTGTAAAATGTAAATGTGGGAATTTGTTCCAAGGAAAGAACAAAGTGGGACATCCTAAGGCAGGATGTGTACAGTGAATGGTTTTGGCGCTAATGAACCCAGTATGATTGGAATGATCTGCATTCTAAGCTCAGTTCAAACACATTTCTTAAGCCTTTACCCTGCGCCAAACACGGCAAGGGGGTGTATTTGGCACATTTGTTAAGAATTAGAAATGATAAGACTTTGTGAATTCAGACATATGAGGCAAAAAGTTAAAGAGAAAATGGGAAAAATATTAAAATTTGTAATTGGGAAAATTAGGAGAACTGAGTGGCCATTATGAGAAAACTCTGCTCATTAAAAGTCTCTTGTAATTCTAACTAATTAAGGTGATCCTGTGACCTCTGAGAGCAGAGCTACACTGTGGCACTATGGAGGGGTTAGAAGAATCTGTTCTAGAGTCAGGCTTCCTGAGTTAACTTCCCAAATCTATCACTACAACTAGGGGCCTTTGGCTAGTTTCCTTAATTTCTCTGCCCCTTAGTTTCCACGTATGTACAACCAGGTTAATACATTACCTCATGAGACTGTTACTAGAAATTCATAAAATGATTCATGTAGACTGCTCCACATAATGCCTGGCACTCTGTAAAAGTCCTTAAATATATTTGCATGTGATATAGGATGGTAATAACGGTGCTAGGAGAGTATCACTGGAGAAATGAAAAGGGGCACCTCTTCTTGGGATGTAACCCTTGCAAAAGCGCTCCTTAAGTTCTGTAGAGGATAAGAATGGCAAAAAATCACACTGCACATGTAGACGGAGGAGTAAATCTGGGATACATTCTCTTTGGAGTCATTCATCTTGCTGCAGACATCCACGTGGACATGCAATTTCTTTTCTCTTAAGTTTATAGCTTATAGAGTGTCTTAGTGTCTGATAGACTGCAGGTACCTTCTGGTGAGACTTAAGCAATTTTCTCAATTTTTGCTTAATAAGAATAATTCCTTCTAAATGCCAGGTCTACATAGTTTCTGATGGATGGAACAGTTTATAAAGCCTCAAGGTCTTTTTATTATTCTCTGAAAAACAAACCTTTATACTTATTACCTGTGTGCCCTGAGGGCCTGTTGTATGGGAAGGGTCCTCACTCTAAAGAACAAAGGCAGGCAATGCTTAAAAAAAAAATAGAAATAAAAATAACAAGCATAACTGCCCTGGACAACTAAGGCTCTCCTCTACTCCAGACCTTGAAACTATTGTTCATTTGAGCACAAATGCGTTAGCAAGAACAGGAGTAAGCCAGATTCACAGGACTTCTGTGTTAGCACTGCTAGGTCCTCACATGACAGGTGACAAATGGCTTTTCTTTGCTTTCCTTCACCCCTGCAACCCCTGACATATATGAACTCTTGCTCTTGCGTTTCTCTGGCTTTTGAGGATAAAAAAGAAGCTGCATATTAAGCAGAGATTAAGTAGCGTTTGAAAGGGTTATTTTGGCTTTCATAAGCTTCAGATAAGAAGAAATGAAAGAGAAGTGATTTAGCTTACCCCAAATGATAATGTATTCTGACAAGAGAGAGGAATAACATATTTGGGGTCTTTCTCATCCCTGATTTCTGCATCAATCTTTAACTCCTATCAGATGCATTAGAATCAGGTGATAGAAGGGGTATTCACCAGCTGCCTTTCTTTCTTAGCTGGGCATCTGGCTTTCTAGCTCTCTGCTCACCTTATTCCACTCTCCTGACTCAGCGTGTATGGGAGCTCTGTCAGTAATAGAGGATATCTTTGTGTGCATCTTTGGTATCAGTTAATTTAATAAAGGCCCTTGTAGGGGGAAACACTTTCTAGAGATAGGATACTGGGGGACAATTTTCCATGTGTCTCTTGTCTGAACATCATGCAAAAGATGTACTGATTGTCTCTTTTTCTGGCCCATAGTTTTTAAAAATGTTTATGTAATGTTTCCCTCTAAAGCAAAGGGCAGGCATGCTTACTGCCATTATAGAAGATTCAAGTTCCCTGAGCTCAAGATTCCCTTCCTGTAATATAACCCATGATGACTGCGGGTGTATTATGGCTCTTCTCACATCGGCCTGGAGGAACTGGGGCTCAGAGACCAGCAAAGAAATGTTGTTACTGCTCATGTTATGTGTAATAAACTATTCTTCACCTCTGTGCAGGAGTCTTGTGTCTTCTGCCAGCATTCTGAATGTGTTGACCACTGCAATGCTGTACATGATCAGCCTGTCCCACGGCTTTCTCGGATTCTCAGAAACTCATTCTGTCATGTGTGTATAAAAACAGCTGTACTCCATCAACATTGTCTTTGAATCCTTATTTCTGGAACTTTCTTTAAAGTTGTCAAAAAAGCAACCCTTAGGCAGCTTTCTAAATGTTATCACATCTTTGATCCATAGACTAAGGATTAAGGCCCTGTAAATGGCCAGGACCATTTTTGTTTAGCAATAACATCAAAGGTGTCTCTGCTCCCATTATACAGATTAGCCTCCAGTCATTCTGACATATTCACTTATTCAAATCAATTCATGCATTAACCTTAAAAATATTTTTCACAGAAGTGAATAAGATAAACATAGCTTCTGCCTTTATGGAAATTATAGACTACTAGGACAGAAAACATTAGAAATAATTACATAAAATTACTTAATAAGTCACAAATCCTATGAAGGAAATAAATACTATGAAATATCCGGAGCATGATATAAAATGATGTAATAGGAGATTTTTTATTATCAAATATCAAAAGTAGCACAGGTTAGCAAATAACACTACAACATTTTGAACAATTGAAAAACTGAGATCCTTCTTTTCCCTTTTTTCCTTTTTTTTTTTTTAGCTTGGATCCAGCAGATAAGAAATAAGAACTAAAATCTATGTTCTTCATAGTTTTACCCAAATATAAGAACATTTAACCTGGGTAAATTGGATTTTTGAAAGGTTTTATGAAGATCTCTAGAGAAAGAAAAAAATTGCTCCAGTGACAATCTTAGAGAAGCTTGTTGGCTATTATGTAGGAATTAGAAACTGTAGGGAATCTGAGAAAAAAAAAAAAAAAAGCAGAGGCAGGCTTTACTTCTTATAACAGTAAGGAAGACTTAATACCTGAAATAATGTAATCACTTTTCCAAGAAGTGTTTTAGACTACACTTAGGTGACTGCAACCTGCAATGATAAATGCCTAATCTGTTAATTAATAAAATAAGCAAGTTGAAATAGGAAGTGGGGAAAACGCATATAAAGCAATGGTTAGTTCCATTCTAAATGAAAGTTTTAACAGGCAACTCTCACTTCATTTAATTCATAGGTTTGATTTGAGCAAAAAAAGTTACAAAACAGGATCAACTGGTATTCTAGAGCTTTAGGGAATAGTGTGTTTATCCTACCTGTCTGTTTCTACCTTTTTCTCCTTGTATGCATGTAAAGTGGTTTCTATTTATCCCCTCTGTTTTCTAAATAATTCAAACATGAGTGTTTGAGTCACAAAGGCTATTTTTAAGTGAGAATGAAGAAAGGATGGGAGAGGAATGGATTTGAGGAAAGGATGGTTAAAAAAAAAAGAAGGTATTATTATGTTCATCTAGATTAAAGGAAGCTAATCCAATTGAAATTCTTCTTTTGAGGTGGTGCCAGAAAGGAATTTGTTTTTCTTTGTAGTAATGCGAGGACTTGAAATAACTTACCTAGTAATTAGTTACTTCATGGGAAAGAAAAGTCTCATTTGTGTTTGCATTACTAAAAATGAAGGTAAAGAAGCCAAGATGTGGTAGACCAGTTCTCTTCGTCTGTCAGCAATGGTAGATGTTTATCTATTTCCCTCTGAATGCTGCATGTATATCTGGTTGAGGTTGAGGCTTGCTGCCAAGGCACACAGAACTGATCCTTGCAATCTAGCAAACCACATTGCTTTCAGCTATTGCTTCTGGCTTGATGACCCTTTCTACACAGCTCACTTTGGAGAGGGATTGTTCAATATGATTGTCTCTTGTTCCTAAAGGCAAATACATTACAAATTAGTATAAGATTTCTGATTTTCTTTTACAGCATTGTTAGAGAAGTATGCTTTCTCTATCTCTCTAACCATCCTTTCCTTCAACATGTTGACTTTATGAGACTTTCCCTCCTGCCATCAAGATCAAATAAACAGTTCAAAAGGCTGCAGCCCTTTTGTTTCACTTTTCTGTCCTATTAGGGAGAGAAATGTGGGCATGGCGTAGATTGGGTAAAAAGGCCATTTTGTATAAGAAGCAAGACTTTATTGATTATATTGTCGACATTTAGAAATATCCACACGGTATTTAATTTCTTTCTTTACATCCAGCACTGGCTGTTTCTGACACCTAGCAATAAAATCCTGGTGTTTCCTGTAGGACTCTTGGTGATTGCTACCACTTTACCTGAATTACCTCATAAAATAATGTAAACAATTGCCTCTATTGTATTAATGAAGGAAGTTCTCCTGTTGGGTCCAAGTCAGTCTCATGTTGCCTAAACAGAGAATGATTATACCATATTGTGATAGTATTCTTAGTCCTATTTCTACAAAGATGGATCTAAGTGAAACTGCCTTAAGAATTTTGTATAGAGTCAACTATTTCCATTTAATGACAACTGAAACTAAAGCAAATACATCTTCTATAGAAAGTTATCCTATATATGCACAAATTTCCATTGGCGATTTCAAGTGTTTTCATCCAGTGAGAGGTTATGAAAGAATATCTTTAAATCGGTTTGTCAGTAGGGTAGACCAGGGGCTCTTGTTGGTCTGTATGTCACTCTGTGTGTCCTAGGATCTTAAGTAGAGAGATGTTTACCTTGACCACCGATTTTTGACCAGGCTCCATCAGAGTCAGTTGGGAAACTTTAAAAGTAATACAGATTTGAAGACACCAGTTTCAGGGATTAAGGTTCCATTAGGCTGAGACACAACTTTGGAATCAGTGTTGTTTATAAGACTCTCATTTAATTGTAAGATATGTCATGTTTGATAAATAGTTTCATTGTTGTTGTTTTGAGACAGTCTCACTCTGTCATCAGGTTGGAGTGCAATGGCGTGATCTCGGCTCACTGCAACCTCTGACTCCTGGGTTCAGTCAATTATCCTGCCTCAGTCCCCCAAGTAGCTGAAATTACAGGGGTGTGCCACCACACCCAGCTATTTTTTTTTTTTTGTATTTTTAGTAGAGGTTTCACCATGTTGGCCAGGATGCTCTCGATCTCTTGATCTCGTGATCTACCCACCTTGGCCTCCCAAAGTGCTGGGATTACAGGTGGGAGCCACTGTGCCCAGCAATAGTTTTTAAATCCTTAAGATACTTTAGTTATTTTTTTCTATATTGCTTTTTCATGAAAGCATGCAAAAATAAAATATTGACCTCTAATCATGCCCAAATAAATATCCTAGTGCTTTTCATAATTTTTATTTTTCAAAAAAAATTGTGGTGGCAAAGCACTAGATTGTTAGGGGAGAGCCAGCTCAGGCAAACATGTAATATGTCAAATATGATTTAAGTACTCGTAGACACTCCCTTTGTCCATAGTTGTCTGGGTGTCTGGACTACTAAAGATAGATTATACTGTGAAAAATGAACAGTCCCAAAATCTCAATGGCTTAATACAGCAAAGTTTATTTACTATACATGCTATGAGGGACTGTGGCTTTGATCCGTAGCATTTTCTCTGGGGCTTAGGCTGCAAGAAGCCTCTGTTTAGAACATTGCTGGTGGTGAACCATGCTTAGACTCGTAAAGCTTCTGACTGGAGAAGGTGGCAATAGCTGTGCCTGAATTCCATGGGCAGCATGTATACCCCCCCAACCCCAACAGGGAGAGATATTACATATTTGAGAATGAAAGTACACCACATAATACCTTCTAGAAAATAATAAAGCTGTTCTTTTTTTTTTTCTTTTTTTTTGGGGGGGGGGGAAATAGGGTCTTACTCTGTAGCCCAGGCTGGAGTGCAGAGGTGCAATCTCCACCTCCTGAGCTCAAGCAATTCTTGTGGCTCAGCCTCCTGAGTAGCTGGGATTACAGGTGTGCTGCCACCACACCTGGATAATTTTTGTGTTTTTAGTAGAGCCAGGGTTTCTCCATATTGGGCCAGCTAGTTGTGAACTCCACCTTGGCATCCCAAGGTACTGGGATTATAGTTGTGAGCCACTGCATCCAGCCTAATAGTGCTGTTCTTAAAGCAACAAAAAACAAGTATTTCTTGAATTCTACCATGTTCCAGACACTATCTAGATATTAAGAATATAGCAGTAAGTAAAACACATAAAATCCTAGAACTCTTGGGACTTTCTTTGAAGGGATGGAAGGGTGGCATAAAAATAAATTTTCTTTGAAGAAAAACAAAATAGGAAAAGGTAATACGAGTGATGGGATGTTGAGAGTTCAATTTAGACAGGGTCATTAGAAATGTGTCTTGAGAAGAGATATTTGGGCATAGTATATATAAAGAAAAGAATGAAGGCTACAAGACTGGAAGGGGAAAACTTTGAGATAAAGCAGCAATTGTGAAAGTTCTAAGACAGGAACACATGTGGCCTCACTGTGGAACTACAAGGCCAGAGTGTCTGGAAAAGAGTGAGCCTATGGAAGAAAGAAATACAGTAGAGGAACCAGGAACCTGATTGGATAGAACCCTGAAGACCATGGTAAAGTCTGAATTCTTTTGCAATGAGATGGGAAGAAATTGAAGGATTTTCAGCAAGGGAGGAACTTGATTATATTTTCATTTTACAGGAATCTTTCTACCTCCTGTTTGAATATAAACTATAAAGAAACAAGAATGGTAGGCCAGGTGCAGTGGCTCATACCTATAATATCAGCAGTTTGGGAGACCAAGGCAGGCAGATTGCTTGAGCTCAAAAGTTCGAGCCCAGCCTGGGCAACAAGGTGAACCCCATCTCTACAAAAATATAAAAATTAATTAATTGGGCACAGTGGCATGTGCTTGTAGTCCCAGCTACTCAGGAGGCTGAGGTGGGAGGATTGCTTGAGCCTGGGAGGCAAAGTTTGCAGTGAATGAGCTGAGATTGCACCACTGCACTCCAGCCTGGGTGACAGAGCAAGACCCTGTCTCAGGGAAAAAAAAAAAAAAAGAGTGGAAGAGGGTGACCTGATCAGCCAGGAGGCCCCTGCAGGTAGTTAAAGAGAGAAATGTTGGTGGGTTAGGCCAAGCTGATGGTAGTGAAAGTGGCAAGAAGTAGTCATTTTGAGAACATGTTGTAGAAATAGAGCTGACTGGATTTCCTGATGGGTTGGATGTGAGTTCTGAAAGAAGAGAAGAGTCAAGGAAAACTAGGATGTTGGCCTGAGCAACTGGGTGAATGGAAGTCCACTGATTGAGCTGAGAACCTGGAGGAGAGCTAGAGGAAGATAAAAAGTTAGTTTTTGAAAAAATTAAATGTGTGATTCCCCATTATACATTCATATTTGGGTATATTAACTGAAATACAGAGGAGAGTCTGGGATAATCTTTAAATTATGAAGCCAAGATATGGATTAGATTACTTAGGAAATAATTAGAGATAGAAACAAGAAGAGGTCCAGGGTTGAGGTCTGGCATCCTCCAATGTTTTGGAGCTTGGGATGGGAGAATATCCTGCAAGGACACTGAGTAGGAGAAGACAGTTGATATGGTTTAGCTGTGTCCCCACCCACGTCTCACCTTGAATTGTAATAATCCACACGTGTCAAGGGGAAGTCCAAGTGGAGATAATTGAATCATGTTCCTGTGGTAGTGAATAAGTCTCATGAGATCTGATGGCTTTATAAATGGGAGTTCCCTTGCACAAGCTGTCTCTTGCCTGCCACCATGTGAGACATGACTTTGCTCCTCCTTGCCTTCTGTTATGATTTTGAGGCCTCCCCAGCCATGTGGAACTGTGAGTCCATTTAATCTCTTTTTCTTTATAAATTACCCAGTCTCGGATATCTTTATCAGCAGTGTGAGAACAGACTAATACAACAGTACAGTAGAAGGAAAACTGTGAGAGTGTGGTATTCCAAAACCTTGTAAAGAAAACCTTTTAAGAAGTGCTCATGTATGTCAACCACCTTGTAAGGGAGATATCATCAGTGCCATTTGAGTGAATGAAAAACTGAGGCTCAGAGAGATTCAGTGGCTTATCCAAAGCTCTTCAGACAATAAGTGCAAAAACAAGAATTTGAATTCATGACTGTTTGATTCCAAATGAGATGCTGATGGAATTGAGAACTGAAAATTGCTTATTTCGCCATTGTGAAGGTCATTATCATTTTGGCAAAAAAGGTTTAGATGAAAGTATAAAGATGAAAAAAACTTGAGTGGGAATGGAAACTGAGAATTTGGAGAGCTAACACAGACTCTTTAAAAACTTTTACTATAAATGGCAACAGATAAGGTTCATTACTAAGTAGTTATCTTTTCAACTGTAATTAAACAATTTCATGTACTTGCCAGTAGTAGTCTAAGAGTCTCAATTGTTCTACATCTCTGCCAACAATTGTATGGTCGGTTTTAGTTATTTTTAGCCATTCTAGTGAGTACATAGTTATATCACATTGCGAGTTTAATTTGCATTTCTCTGATGACCATTGATATTGAGCATAATTTGACGTGCTTTTTGGCCATTTTTTGTATAGCTTCTTTTGCTAAGTAACTTTACAAATTGCCCATTTTCTTATTGGGTCTTCAGTCTTTATAATTGAGATGTATGAGTGCTTTCAGTATGCTAGATACAAGTTCTTTGTCTGATATATGTTTGGCTAATATTTTCTCATCATCCATGCCTTGCTTACCATTTTGCTCCTCTCCAACTTTCCATTCTGAAATTCTCTTTTCACTCTCCGGCTTCTAGAGCCCCATTTTCTTCCTTCCTCTGGCCAGAAATATGGGATATTTCTTGATGTTTTACTGCTTCTACTACAGCAGATCAAGACCAGAGCCTACCAACAGGGCAGAGCCCCAAGAGGAAAGAGAAAAAAAATGAGAACATCTCTGTGCAGTCATTTCTCCAAGTTTTGAGACTCTTCCAAATACGGCTATGGGTAGTTTTTTTTGTTTTGTTTTTCTTTTGTATTTTCTACAGAGTTTTTAAAGCTGTAATCAGTGAGAGGAATGGGATATAATGAATTTATGTGTCATACCATTACCAAAACACCCCCAAGAAGTTTTTAATTTTTATATAGAAAAAGTCTTTTCACCAGGATACATTTGTGTTTTGTTCAATAAGGCCTTTTTCACCACAAGATAGGAGAAATATACCACACACACACACACACACACATTTATTTACTATATATGGTCTATTTTGTTTCTTTTAGCACTTTCAAAGTTCTTTGGTTTTGTTTGTTTATTTTATCTTAAGTTTACTTAGTTGTCCAAATACAAGATATTTGCAAAAAATTTTAGCTGTGGTGAAATGTGCTTAACAGAAAATTTATTATCTTAACCATTTTAAAGTGTACAGCTTAGTAGTGTCATAGTGTCAAATATTTTCACATGGTTGTGTAACCACTCTCCAGAACATTTTTATCATGCAAAACTGAAACTCTATACCCATTAAACCACATCTACCTATTTCCTCTTCTCAAATTTCTTTTTTGTTTTTTGATTTTGTCATGGAGTGACTTTAATTTTCTTTAATAGATGATGAATGGTCCAAGGACCACTTATTGTATAGTACATAACTTTCCCACTCATTTGAAGTGCAGCTGTTAAATATAAACCAAATATATACATATATATTTAAAATATTTACACATATATGAATTTGTTTCTGGGTTGCATTTCATTCTATTTATCAATTTGATGTATTGATCAACTTTGTATGTAATTTAAGTATATCAGCTTAAAATAGACTGTTATAAGATATTTTAAGTAAACCCCAAGGTAATGACAAAACAAAGAAGAGAATTTACACAGCTATGTATCCATAAAAATAAAATTAAAAAATATATAAATAAAAATTACACAAAGGAAAAGAGAAAAAAAATCAATGTATTTCAACACAAAAAAATCAATAAAGCACAAAGGAAGACAGCAAGAGATGAAAAGACAAAAGAACTATAAGGCAAACATAAAGCAATTAACAAAATGGTTATAGTAAATCCTTCCATATCAATCATTACTTTAAATGCAAATGAAATAAATATCCCAGTCAAAGTACATAGAATAGCTGAATGGATTTTAAAAAAAAAAAGCCATACACAGCTATGTGCTGTCTATAAAAAATCCACTTTAAATTTAAGGACAGTATAGGCTGGAAGTAAAAGAATGAAAAAAGGTATTCTATGCAAATAGTTACCAAAAGAGACTAGAGGTGGCTATACTTAGATTATGCAAACTAGACTTAAAAAAAAAATTGTCACAAGAGGCAAAGAAAGACATTATATAATGATAAAAGGATCAAACCACCAGGAAGTTATAACAATATAAATACATATGCATTTAACATTAGAGCAACTAAATATATTGAATAGACATTGACAGACTTGACAGACTGAAATAGTAATACAATAATTATTGGAGATTTCAATATCCCACTTTCAATAATGGATAGATCATCCAAACAGAAGATTAATAAACAGATAAACAACACTATAGACCAAATGGACCTACCAGACATGTAGAGAACATTCCACCTAACATCACCAGAACACAGATTTTTGTCAATCATGCACAGAACTTGATTCAGCATAAAGCACATGTTAGGTCACAAAACAACTCTTAACAACTTTAATAAGGTTAAAATAATACCAAGTATCTTTTCTAACAGAAAATAGAAATCAATAGCAGAAAGAAAACTGGGATATTCAGAAATATGTAGAAATTAAACAATATACTCTTGAACAACCATTGACTCAGAGAAGTAATCAAAAAGAAAATAAGTAAATACCTCAAACAAAAATGAAAACACAACACACTAAAACATGAGATGCAGCAAAAGTAATACTATAAAGGAAATTTATTGTGATTAACACCTACATTAGAAATAAGATATATTGAAAATAAGCAGCTAACTTTATAAGGAACAAGAAACAAAAGAATAAACTAAGCCTAAAGTTAGCAGATGGAAGAAAATAACAAAAATTAGAGCAGAAATAAATGACATAGAGGAACAACAGAAAAAATTAGCAAAACAAAGAGTTGGTTTTTGAAAAGTTAAAATTTTCAAACACCTAACCAAACTAAGAAAAGAGAAGTTTCAATTACATAAAATCAGAAATGAAGGAGGAGACAATAAAATCAATGCCTCAGAAATAAAAAGGATCATGAGACTACTATGAACAAACATATCTATCAAATTGGTTAACCTAGAAGAGATGGATTAATTCCTGGAAATATGCAACTTACCAAGACTAATTTATGAAGAAATAGAAAATCTGATCTAAAATCAGTATGAAGGTTCAATTGATAATCAAAAACTTTCTAACAAAGAAAAATCCATGACCAGATAGATTCACTGGTGAATTCTTCCAAAACATTTAAAGGAGAATTAATGCCAATTCTTCGTAAAGTCTTCCAAAACTTAGAAGAGAAGGAAGTACTTTCAAGTTCACTCTATGAGGCCAGCAATACCCTGATACCAAAGCCAGACAAACATACCACAAGAAAAGAAAATTTCAGGCCCATATGTTTGGTAAATATAGAAGCAAACTCCTAAACAAAATACTACCGAACCTAAACCAACAGTGCATTAAAAGGATCACACATCATGAATAAATGTGATTTCTCCCTGGGATGCAAGAATGGTTTAACATATGAAAATCAATTCGTGTGATACATCACATTAACAGAAACAAGGATTAAAATCATATGATCATCTCAATAGATACAGAAAAAGTGCTTCACAAAATTTAACTCTCTGATAATAAAAACTGTCAACCATGAATGGAAGGAAAGTAACTCAACAAGACATAGGCCACATAAGATAAGCCTTAAGCTAACATCATAGTCAGCAGCAAAAACCTAAAAGCTTTTCTCTGAGATCAAAAACAAGACAAGCATGCCCACTCTACCCTCTTTTCTTCAATGTAGTGCTAGAAGTTCTAGCCAGAGAAATTAGGCAAGGAAAAAAAAAAGTAAAAGACATGCAAATTGCAAATAATGAAGTAACATTGTTCCTGTTTGTACATTATCTTATATATAAATAATCTTAAATATTCATTTAAAAAACCTGTTAGAATAAACAAATTCAGTAAAGTTACAGGATACAAAGTCAATATTCAAAAATCAATTATGTTTCTATACACTAACAAACTATCTGAAAAGTACATTAGGAATACAATACCATTTACAATAACATAAAAACAAATAAAATACTTAGGAATGAATGTAACTGAGAAGCTTAAAGACTTGCATTCTGAAAACTACAAAACAGTGAAGAAAGGAAGAAGACATTGATGAAAGGAAGAAGACACAACGAATGGAAAGACATCCCATATTCATGAATTGGAAGACTTAATATTGTTAAAATGTCAATACCATGTGAATGATATACAGATTCAATGCTATCCTCATCAAAATCTTGAAGGCATATTTTACAGAAAAACACAATTCTATAATTCATATAAAACCACCTAAGACTAAAAATAAACTAATCAATATTGAGAAAGAAGAACAAAACTGAAGGCATAACACCTTATTTTACAATATACTACAAAACTATAGTAATCAAAACAGTATGGTACTGGCCTAAAAACAGACACATAAACCAAAAGATCTAAATAGACATTTCCCCAAAGAAGACAATGGCCAAAAAATATATAAAAATTATCAACATCACTACTTGTCAGAGAGATGTAAATTAAAAACACAATGTCCCCTCTAACCTGTCAGGATGACTATTGTTAAAAAAAAAAAATACAAGTGTTGACGAGGATGTGGAGAAATTGGAATCCTTGTACACTATTGGTGGGAATGCCAAATGGTGCAGCTACTATGAAAAACAGTATGGAGGTTTCTCAAAAAATTAATAATAAAACCACCATATGATTCCGCAATCCAATTTCTGGGCATTTATCCAAAAGATTAAAATGAGGATCTCCAAGAGATAATCGCACTCCCATGTTCACTGTAGCATTATTCACAATATCCAAATCAGAAACCATCTAATGTCCTTGAAGGGATTAATGGATTAAAGAAATAGTTTATAACATACAATAGAATATTATGCAGACTTTAAAAAGAAAGAAATTCTGCAATCTGCAATAACATGAATGAACCTTGAAGACATTATGCCAATTGAAATATGTCAGTCACAGAAAGGCAAATGCAGTAAGTTCTCAACATTACTGATTGATAGGTTCTTGGAAACTGCAACTTTAAATGAAACAATGTATATAACAAAACTAATTTTACCATAGGCTAATTGACATAAACAAGAATTAAGTTTCTGCATATTTCTGGTCACAAAAATATCACCAAACTTCTAAACAAAAACTTGAAACATTTCTAATATTAAGCATTGAAATAAATGTGAGTTATACATATACTTAAGAAAGATTAATAAAAAGTAAGATAATTATTTAACCAATTTTTTTGTGAACCAGTTTTTTGTGACAGAGTCATAGTGATGATCGGTTAAAATGAAGAATAAATGTTTACAAATTAAAAATTGTAAGCAGCACCTCCTACAACAATGCAATTCAAAAACAAATAATACCAAATATGGTGAAATCATTGAGTGCGTTTGTACTGCATTATTGTATTGCATTTGTATAATTATCATAGACTTAATGAATTTTTTATCTTACTATAATTTATATTAACTAATTCATTCATTCATTCATTTTTCAACCACCTTATTCCACTTCAATGTCTCCAGTGGTCAGAGCCCATCCTGGCAGCTCAGGGCTCAAGGCAGGAACCAACCCTATCCCAGATACCAACCCATTACAGGTCACACTCACACACACCCACACTCACACTGGGACCATGTAGGCATGCCAATTAATTTAATGTGCACATCTTTAAGATATGGGAGGAAGCTGGAGTACCTAGGGAAAACTCACACAAACAAGGGAAGAACATGTAAATTCCACACGGACATTTTTTTTTCCTCATCAATGTTGTTGTAACAAAATAGCATTAAACAAAACAACATTATTTAAGGGCCTGCCATACTGCATAATTTCACTCACATGAGGTATTTAAAACAGTCAAATTTTTAGAACCAAAGAGTGGAATGGTGGTTACCAGGGGCTCAGTTTGGGGGAGGGAGAAATAAGGAATAACTAATCAGTGGACATAAAGCTTCAATTAAGTTAAGCAAGACAACAAGTTCTAGAGATCTGTTTTATAACCCTTTACCTATAGCCAACAATACTGCATTGTACACCTAAAAATTTGGGAAAGTAGATCTCGTCTTGACTGTTCTTACCACAATAAAATAAAATTTGAAAAAGTAAACATTATATGAAGTAGGAATCTAACTTTTTAAAATGGTTAGTTGATTGTTGTGGTACCACTTTTTGCTTAGTCCATATTTTCTCACTGATTTGAAATGGCTTCTTTTGATATAAACTATATTTATACCCACACACAGTTTTCTGGGTGCTCTATACTGTTCTATTGATCTATTTGTTTATTAATTTTTCAATATTTAGCAGTACTATTTTAAATGCTTTTGACCATGATATATATTATTTTTAGTGAAGTTCTCCATTAAAAGTATTAATATTTTATTTAATGTTTTTGCATCTAGTTTTATAAGAAGCCTATTGTGTTCTCTTTTTTTAGCTTCCTGGTCTGATTTTATAGAATCCACTCATAAAATACTCTGCACCTGGCTGTTGATTATATTTTCCATTTTGTCTGTGGTACTGGTTTATTCTGATTTTTAATTTATTGATGTAATCTCATTAATGTATACTTTTCTAGGAATGTCCATTATTTTGTTTTTTAAAATTACTTTGTGTAAAAATATTCTCTTATTGTTTTATAAATTCCTGAATTTATAGTTTGCTTTCATTATCATTCTAATTTTTTAAAAATCTTAATCAGATTGCCAAAGGTTTGTTTATTTTATTGGCATTTTCAAAGAGGCAACTGATATGGTTTGGCTCTGTGTCCCCACCCAAATCTCATGTCAAATTGTAATTCCCAATGTTCAGGGAGAGACCTGGTGGGAGGTGATTGGATCATAAGGGTGGATTTCCCCCTAACTATTCTCATGATAGTGAGTGAGTTCTCAGGATATCTGGTTGTTTATAAGTATGTAGCACTTTTCCCTCTGCTCTGTCTCCTGATCTGCCATGTGAAGATATGCTTGCCTTCTGTCATAATTGCAAGTTTCCTAAAGCCTCCCAGTCATGCTTTCTGTAAAGCCTGTGGAACTGTGTGTCAATTAAACCTCTTTTCTTCATATATTACCCAGTCTCAGGTAGTTCTTTATAGCAGTGTGAGAATGGACTAATACAGTGACTTTTTACTTTTTCTTATGTATTCTATCATGCTTTATTTTCTATTTAAGTAATTTATATTTCTCTCTTTTTAATTCTCTCTTACATTACTTAGGTGTATTTTTTAATTCTTTCATGTGCTTATATTATTTAGTTTATTTAAATTTAATTTCTATTTTACTATATAGCTTTAAATTTAGGTTTTTAAGAATTATCATCATGTATATGTTTTCAAGTTTCCAACTGAATTGACTTTCTCATCTTGATTTCTCTCCTTTTATCTATCTTCTAGGAATTTTAAATTTTATTTTATCACATTTTGGTTTGAAGATGTGACATTATACTTTCTGTGTTTGGGAATTTATTACAATTTTATTTTTAGCTGAACACCTGATCTACTATTTTGAATGAACCTCTGTGTTTGTAAAAATGTTCTTTTCACAAATGCACATTTGTTTGTTTAAATGTATTATTTTTTCCAAATCTTCTAGATAATCATACATATTTTTTGTCTATCTGTTGTATTTCTGAGAGAGGTTTGTTAAAGTTTCCCAAATTAGAATCTTCTCTTGTTGCTGGACTAGTCCCAGAACAGTCATCCCAAAGTACCTATGTATTGAACTTTCCATGACTTTCCACAACTTCTGGAACCAACTCAGAGTTTCAGAGGGAGAGAGCTGGGAAGACAATGCCCAAAGGTCCTTAATGCAATGGCTGTTGCATCATTTGTTTGCTTCTCTAGCTGAAGCCAGATCTGTATACTTGGCAAGTCAGACCGTCTCTCTGAAGGTAACTGCATGTAATTAATGAGCAAAGCATTTTCTCTATATATGACATTATTTGTAAGATGTACTTGATGTGATAAAGGAAATTGGAAATTCTCTGGGGAAAGTCTTTGTATACACTCTGAGCACTTATTTACTGCCATAAAATACAGATTTGTAAACTGTTAAATGACTGAACAACTTTGACAACAGTGTCTCTCTTTCAAAAAGGAAGTTTGACTTGTAATGAAGTAAAGATGTCATAGATTCAGAGGAAATTTTCCAAAGCAAATGAAAGTTTATTATAGTTAATAGAGCATTTTTATATACACTAGATAATTTTGTACTAGCAACAATTTTGTGACAGAAGTAAAAAAACATATGACTATCATCACCATTCTGATGGATACCACTGAGTACCCAGGATCAGAAATGACTCATTCAAAGTTATACAACTCATACATGATGAAGCCAATATTGGAATACACATGTTATCATTGCAGATTTCAAGTTATTTACACTTCATCATAGCAACCCCTTACAACCTAGAGACGAAATTTCTATGGGACAGTTGTCCTTGGTTTTTGATTCATGTATATGATAAAGTTTTAGAAATGGAAAATTCCTCAAATGTAGCTGTTGCATAAATACTAGCTGATTTAAAATAAATGTGCTAAATCTCTTCTGGTTGCTCCATTCATTATTTCCTCTATGCTCCGCACACCAGGAGGCTGACGTAAGCACAGTATCACTGGGCTCTCTGGTCTTGTGAGAGGTGATAGGATTGGCCAGTAGAGACACTAGTAGGAGACCCAGAGAAGGAGGAGAATGAGGTCTGGACATTTGTTTCCCACATTTCATCTTTGCTGGTTGCTGTGGGCTGGCCATGTTCCTTAAATAAGGATCCCAGCTCTTATGAGGCCTTTCACCCAGGTCTCTCTTTCTCCCTGTTTCAGTAGCAATTTCTTCCCCTGAACCCCTTAGCCCTAGGGTAAAAGTGGTGACCTACTATTATTTACCCCAAATACTACACCATCCCTGGGGTTTCTCTATGTCCTACCCACATCTTTGTAAATGGCCTCTTTTTAAAACAATCCTCAAAATATATACTCTGAATGTACCAGCTGTTTCTTGCAAGGACCCTGACTGATAAAGGTAACAAGTTACTCTTAAAGTATATGATTTAAGTAAAAAAAGCTGGGTGAAGGGACATGTTTCCTAGCTAATCCATAAGCCATTCATATGCTAATATCTGATTAATTCAGTTTTGGAAAGGATTTTGCTCTTTTAATATATTCTTCATTGGGGATTGCACATTTTCTGGACCAGAATCATAATCAGATCCAAAGATTTCTAATACTTTATATATTATTAATAAAACTTACCAGTAACAGAAAAAAACAGCCTTTTCAGTTTCCAAAGCAGCAAGAAAATCTGGTGCATTGTTCCTAAATCACTCTGTCGCCAGGCAAACTTCATTGCCACCCCGCCCTGAGAAATTCCTTAGAAGAGTTAGCGTCTCCAGATCTTTATTGAATTAAGGCAGGCACGGGGTACTGCAAAGGCTCACTTCCCAAAATTCTTTGTAAGAAGTAGGACAGACTGATGATCAGATGTTAAAGGAGGAATTGAAACAACCCACAACCAGCAGTCTCTGTGCATGCTGGAGACTGTGTGCATGAGAGTTCACACTCACACACACACAGTCACACACACACACACACAGAGAGAGAGAGAGAGAGAGAGAGAGAGAGAGAATCAGAAAGGCAATCCTGCAGAGAAAATGGCGTTATCCTCAGAATTCATTTTGGTGCTTGGGGACTACATGGGAATGGAGACTATTATTTCTCTTCTGAGCCAGAGCAGGGTGATATGCTGACATGTCTGGTATTTTCTGCCAGTTGGCTACAATTTGGGTGAGTGGGAAAATATACTTCATTCCCATTCTCCTCCCTTATTCCTCTGCCATGGCTAATTTTTAATATAATGCCATAAGGGACATTATGATTCAAAAAATAAGAAAAAATTCAGCTACATAATTGCTTAATCAATATAAGATAGGTTTCCACTGTCAAAGTGGAATGGAGCATCACCCTCCAGTGGATTTGTTTTCCTGTTGTTTGTACAGCGGTTAGACTGATTACTTGTATTCCTTTCTTTGCATTTTAATGAGAAGAGGGATTGAAAATTAAAATCTAGTGGTTGATACTCCCTGAAGGTGAAGTGGAACAAAGCAAGAGTGCATCTTTCATTTTAAGTTTTCAGCTTTGAAGCAAAGTCTCTTTTTTGTCATTCAAGGTAAGGAAATAAAGCGGTCTACTAGAAACTTAAATTTTAAAATTTGTGTTCTTGACCAATGACTGTGGGTTGCTAGTTCCTTAGTTGCCTTTTTAGCAGTGTAACTGATGTATCTTCAGACAATAAACTTAGGAATACAGTTTAACACAAAATAACAAAAAAAATTGTTCATCAGTCTTTCTAGGTTTGAAACAATGAAGGTAAGAGTATGCACTTAGACACTAAAATTATGATTGCCAAAATTAACATTTATTCTTTAGTTCCTCAAAGTGAGGAGCTATTGTAATATTTTAAATTAAAACTGATACATTACGAAACATAGGAGACATCAGCAAGATGGCCAACTAGAAGCTCCTAGAACTCTCCTTCCAGCCGCACGCAAAAATGCCTCAAAATAACAAACAATTATGTTACAACCAACATAACTAAAGGAGAGCACCAGCGAACCGCAAAACAACTGTACAGCAGAAATCTTGTAGAGCACAGAAACTCAAGATGGCCACACAGACAAGAGAAGGAAACAGCTTGTCTTTACCACCCCATCCCCGCAGTCGGGACCAGTTAGGAACCAAGAGGGGCTTCTCCCTGTAGAAGAAAAGGTAAGCAAGAGGACCCCAGCAGCACCTGTCGCCACTGTGGACACCTGCAGTCTTTGCTACTAGAGACTTCTGCAATCCTCATAGGCTCTGAACCCTGCTGAGGGAGCTCCCTGCAGTCCATATCCTGAGTTAACACTCAGAGAAGGAGCAGACGCTGTGCCCTACCCTGCCACCCGACCTCCACATGGCCTGTGCTGCTCTGCACCATATGGGAGCCTCAGTTACCTAGAGTGTCCTGCTGGGGGCGACTAGTCTTTGCATTCCTCCATCCCTAAGGTTCGGCCATTACTGCACAACGACTGCCAGTAGCTACCATCCTTTCCCAACTCCCCACCCCCAGCCAAGCTGCTGCCAGAAGCTGCTGACATGCCCTAACTGTGAAAGCCAACCTACTGCAGAGCTGCTCCATGTTTCCCATCCTAGTTGCTGGTGCGCCCTCCCCTTAGGGCTAAGCTAAAGTGGTGCCATGCCCATAGAGACCTGAGGCCTCAAACTAGTCATGCAGTCGTGCGCCAGCACTATAGCTGAGGCAGCATCCTGGCCTCTAGGCACCTCCAGCATCCCAGAGCAGTTGCCCCTCACCCTGTTTTGTAGGGGAGGCATCATCCCATCACCTTAAGGATCTGAGTCTCTTGCACACCAGAGAAGCTTTGCCTTCCAGCATCACAACTGAAAGGGCATCCCACCCCCAGGGATTCAGAGGCCCTACTAACCCTACCTCCTGGAATCCAGAGACTCCGCTGAAACTATACTGATGTGTAGACTCACTCTACTACACTGATGTGTAGTCATGTTTTTGGGGGCTGAGAAGATATGGCTGAGCTGTGCCACCTTGCCTTGTAGGCCAAACAGCTACAATGTCCCACCTACTTGGAACTAGACTAGCCTGCAGTTTGAGCTGCTGAGGCACCCCACCTCTCTGGGATGCAATAATCACAGCACCATTCCCCACCCTCCAGGGCCTAAATCCCGGCAGCATCTTGCCATTCCTGGGGCCTGGCTGCTGCTGCTGAACCTGGTCTCACAGAGCCTGGGCTACTGCTGCATTCCACCAATCCAGGCTTCTGAGTCACCACTGCCTGGTACTTCATGCTCGGGAACCTGATCTGCTGTTATGCCCTGTTGGTTCCAGGTCCTGAACTGCAGTTGTGCCCTGCTCCCCAGGGCATTCCTTCTTCCCCAAAGCCATATCAGTACTATGCCCTGCCTATCAGGGTCAGAAGAATCACTGCTGTATCTCAGCCCCTTGAACCAGTGTGTTTCAGAGCAATGAACTCCTAGCATTGTTTCAGACAATGATGGTATGAAAATAGAAGTCAATAGCAGGCGCAATCTTGAAAATTTACAAATATGTAAAATTAAATAACATGTTCCTGAATAACCAATGGATCAAAGAAGAAATCAAAGGGGAATTTAAAAATATATTGAGAGAAATGACAATGGAAACACAACATACCAAAACTATGTGATGCAGCAAAAGCGGTTCTCTGAGGGAAATTTATAGCAATAAATGCCTACTTAACAAAACAGAAGAAAGATTGCAAATAAATGCTCTAACATTATACCTCAAGAAACTAGGAAAAGAAGCACAACTAAACTCAAAATTAGTAGAGAAAAGGAAATAATAAAACCAGAACAGAAATAAACCAAATGAAGAACAGTAAACCATAGAATCAATAAAAGTTGATTTAAAGAAAAAAACACACACACAAAAACAATATTTATAAATCTTTAAAGGAAAAAGAGAAGACACAAACTAAAAATGAAAGTGAAGAAATTACAACAGATACCTCAGAAATAAAAAGGATCGTAAGTAACTATCATGAATAAATGAATGCCAATGAATTGGATAACCTAGAGGAAATGAATAAATTCTTAGAAAAATACAACCTACCAAGATTGAGCCAGGCAGAAATAAAAAGCCCAAACAGACCAATAACAAATAGATTCAAGGAGTAAACAAATTGACATGATCTTACATATTAAAAACAAGTTGACACTATCTTACATATTAAAAAACCCAAAGATTCTGCAGAAAATTGTTAGAACTAATGAATTCATAAAAAGGTGAGATGATGTATATGTTAATTTGTTTCACTATAGTAACCTTGAATACTATCTATATGTGTCCTGTAACATCATGTTTTATACCTTAAAATTTATTTAAAAAACAGTAAGTTTAAATATATTTTGAACTACAGCTACAATTGCCATTTGAACCTAAAATAGTCTGTATTTTTTCAAATGTTAGATAAGATGGCAAAGAAATAACAGTATGTTAAAAGTAGAAAAATTAATTGGTATAACAAAAGACCCAAGATGTTGGCTTGCTGATAAAAGTAAATGACAAATGACATAATAATCAACTAAGTAAACAAAATGGTGGGAGGAAGCTTTATACTAATATCAGATAGAGTTGAATGCAAGCTGAAAATCTTAAATCAGTTATTAATACAAGTTAAAATTTATAAAAATTATAATTACTGTTATTCTCCATTAGTAAAAAAAAACTGTGAATAAAATATAAATAACAGAAGATAAAGAATATATTTTAAGAATACAATTGCCGTGAAAAATGACACCTCACTTTCAGTTTTGTATAGCTCCAAATACAGAAAATTTGAATGGCAATGTTGGTAATAATATGATAATTAATAAATATGCATATATCAAGTATCAAACCCTAGAAACAATAAATGCATTTTTAAAGACTCACAGATATTCACAGACATTTATCACATTTTTTAAACAAAAAAATAGTAAATTCTCAAAAGTATAAATACTGTAAGCAAAATTCTCTGACTAAAGCACTTTCAATGCTGGAAATAAAATTAAAAAGAAAACAAAAACTCTTTTATTAAGCAATTCTTAGGTTAAATAAATAATCAAAGTCACAATTACAGAATATCTGGAAAAAAACATTTATATTACTAAAAAGGAAAGAATCTAAATAAGTGAGTAAGAGGTCACTTTTAAGCCAAAAAAAAAAATAGCAAAATAAATTTTCCTTCTGGAAAAACAGAAGGAAGGAATTTTTTTAATAAGAAACAAAAATCAAAAAAACAAAAAGGAAAATGATAGAAATTATAACTGAATTCAAGACCTGGCTCTCTGGGGAGAAAATATCAGACACAATTAAATTAGATACATCACTTATGAATGTTAAATATAGAAGAAAACAAACCAAAAAAAAAAAGAGAAGAAAACTCAAATGTATGCAATAAGCAATGCAAAGAGGGAATAAATACAGGTGATGAGAAAATTATCATAAAAATACTCTATGTAACTTATATTAGTAACTTCTAAAACTTGGATTTTTTTTCCAAGAAGAATTAGGCTACAAATTGTGAAAGAAATTGTCAATGTTGTCAAAGTTCTCAAAAGGCTTCCGATCTAAAAGGAGTCTTTGGTAGTTTTTTCCATTCTTCCCAAGAAATAGATTACTCCAATATGACTTAAATTTTTTCCAGAGCAACATACAAAAAAAATTATCTTAAATTCTTTTATGACACCAGCATATGTGTGATAGCAGTATCTAACAGATTCTCTCTCTTTCTTTCTTTCTTTCTCTCTCTCCCACCTCTCTCTCAAAGATCTAAATGATATATTAGCAAAGATAATTTAGCAATGCATTAAAAGAATAATATAGCCTAACCAAGTGGGTTTAACTCCAAGAAAATATCAAATTCAAAATTGGGAAATCCATTAGATTCTTACAGTCAGTTAAATTACAGTAGATACAAAAGGCATTTGATTAAATTCAGACATTCCTGACCTAAAAACACTTTAAACCTAAGAGCATTAATCAAATATAATTTAATAAATGAAAATACATGTCATATTTTTATTACAAATCTCAATATTTTAAGACAATTCATCTATTTTCCTCAAAATAACCTATAATATGTATGTATTTTTATTCAAAAATGAATCAAGATATGTTTTAGAAACTTCTAAATTCTAAAATTAATATGTAAAACAGATCAATAAAAATGTCAAGAAAAGTTGGAAGGATATCTATAAAAGGAACTATAAACTTATAACCTGCAATATTAAGTAACTACTTCCAAACTTGAAACTTATAAATTATGATATTTAAAACAGAACCACCACAGAGGCATGGAAATAGTCTAAATTAAAATAGAATAAAGGAGCCAGAAATAGACTCAAGGATATGTGGTAGTTAAATATACGATAAAGATGGCATTTCACATTGGTAAGAAGATGAATTGAATTTTTAATAAATAATGCTGGGATTACTGGGGAGGCATTTGGGAAAGGAAAGTTGATTCTTTTATGGAAAAATAACTTCCAGATGGATTAAAGGTTTAAATGTGTAGGGGAAAGAAAGAAAAGGACAAAAAGAAATTATAAAATGCTAGGAAAAAAATGGGTGAATAATTTTATAATCTGAAAATATAAGTCTAAGCAGTATAAGAAATTCAAGGTTCATAATAACATTTTGGTAAGTTTGGTTATGTAATAATGTAACATTTATAACCATGATATTAACTTTTGAAGTAAGTCCAAAAAAAAAAAAAATACAAACTGGGATATATATATAAAGAAGAGTTGATATTCTTAATACTAGATAATCAACAAGAGAAAGTCAACCACTACAACACAAAAATGGGTAAAGAAAATAACAGGCAGTACAAAAGAGAAATAAAAAGGGCTGAAAAATATCGACAAGATAGGCACTCTCACAAATAGAGAAACAGAAAATACATTATCTATTATTTTTCACTCATTAAATTAGTAGATGTTTATGTGATTGTACCAATCACTGAAACATCTAAGTGTGGACTAAGTTCTAAGTTTTCAAATCTTGCCCAAATTCCTGTCTTGCCCACCCCCTTGAGTTGTCCCACCTTTCTGGACCAAACCAATATATCCAATGTATTTCTTAAATGTATTTGATTGATGTCTCATGCTTCCCTAAAATGTATAAAACCAAGCTGCTCCTCAACCACCTTGGGCACATGTTCTCTGGACCTCCTAAGGGCTGTGTCACAGCCCAGGGTCACTAATATTTGGTTCAGAATAAGTCTCTTCAAATATTTTACAGTTTGACTCTTTCATGGACGTAAGTCCTATTGGCAGGAATGCAATTCTATAGAAGATTTCTGGAAGGGCAGTGTGGGAGTGTGTACCAAATCTTAAGTTAGATAACTTTTGGCCTAACAACTTCACTTATAGAAATTTAACCAAAAGAGATAATTGTGTAGGTTAAATTCAAATATGTGTATGAGAATTTTCTTTAGTCTATTTAAACAATATGTAAATGTCTCTCAGTATGGAACTGATTCAATAAATTATCATACAAACCATATATTCAATAAAATAACAATATAGATCTCAGTATAATTATACAGAAAGATGCTCTTCATATATATTTGGTTGAGAAAAGTAGATTAAAGAATAGCAGGTACCCCAGATAACTATAGTCAATTGATCTTTGACAAAGGAGTAAAGGCAATACATTAGAGCAAAGATATTCTTTTCAACCAAAGGAGCAACCTGAATATCCACATGCAATAAAATTAATCTAGACACAGACCTTACAGCTTTCACAAACATTAACTCAAAATGGGTCACAGAATTAAATATAAAACACAAAACTATAGAACGCCTGAAAGATAAAATAGGAGAAAACCTATATTACCTTGGATTTGGTGATGAGTTTTTAGAGATGACACCAAAAGCACAATCCATGAAATAATCGATAAGATGGATTTTATTAAATTAAAATTTTCTACTTTTTGAAAGGCACTGTCAAGAGAATGAAGAGAAGCTACAGATTAGGAGAAAATATTTGCAAGAGCTAGGTCTGATAAAGCAGCAATCCCCAACCATTTTCACACCAGGGAATGGCTTAGTGAAAGACAAGTTTTCCGCAGGATGGGGGGTAGGGGTTTGGTATCAGGATGAAGCTTTTCCTTATCAGATCATCAGACATTAGTTAGATTCTCATAAGGAGTGTGCAACCTAGATCCCTCTCATGTGCAGTTCAAATAGGGTTTGTGCTCCTCTGAGAATCTAACGTCACTGCTATATGATAGGAGGACAAGAACTCTCAAAACTCAACAATAAGAAAAGCTGATTTAAAAAAATGGATCAGACCTTAGCAGATACTTCAAAAAATATACATACAAATATCAAATAAACATATGAAAAGGTGTTCCACATCACATGTCATTAGAGAAATGCATATTAGAATGAGATACCACCACACACCTATGAGAATACCAAAAAATCCAGAACACTGACAGTAACAACTGCTGGTGAGGTTTCGGGCAACAGGAGCTCTCATTTATTACTGTTGGAAATGCAAAGAAGTACAGCAACTTTGGAAGACAGCATGGTGGTTTCTTACAAAAATAAACATACTCTTGCCATACAATTTAGAAATTATGTTTCTTCCTATGTATGCAAACAAGTTGAAAACTTACATGCACACAAAAACCTGCACACAGATATTTATAACAGCTTTATTTTGAGTTATGAAACCAACCCTAAAGCAACCAAGCAACCATATTCGTTGAAAGTAACCAACATATCCTTCAGTACGTGAATGGATGAATAAACCATTACATATCTAGACAGTATTATTCAGTGCTAAAAAGAAATGAGCTGTTAAGCCATGAAAAGACATAGAGAAACCTTAAATGCACATTGTTAAGTAAAAGAAGGCAATCTGAAAAGGCTACATACTCTATGAGTCCAACTATATGACATTCTGGAAAAAGACAAAATTATAGAGACAATACAAAATAGGTGGATGCCACAGGTTAGGGGAGACAGAAAAAAGGCAGAGCATAAAGGCTTTTTTAAAGAGCAGTGACATTATTCTGTATTTTTACTAAAATGGTGGATACATGCCGTCATACATTTGTCCAGACTCATAGAATATGCCAACATCAAGAATAAACCTTAATGCAAACATGGACTTTGGGTAATAATGATGTGTCACTGTATGTTCATCAGTTGTAACAAATGTACCACTCTGGTGAGATATGTGAACCCAAAATATCTGAGTCAGTTCTCAGTCAATTTAGGAAGTTTATTTTCCAAGGTTGAGGATGCATCTGTGACACAGCCTCAGGAGGTCTTGATGACATATGCCCAAAGTGGTCCGGGTACAGCTTGCTTTTATATATTTTGGGGAGACATAATACATCAATCAATAAGTGCAAAATTTACTTTGGTTCAATCTGGACGGGTGGGACAACTCAAAACTGGGGCTTCCAGATCATAGGTAGATTTGACAATTTGGCGATTGATTGATTGACAGTTGATTAAGAGTTATTAACAGTGGAAAGAAATGTGTGGGTTACATAAGGGGTTGTGTAGTGCTAGGTTTTATCATGCAGATGAAGCTTCCAAGAAGCAGGCTTCAGAGAGAACAGACTGTAAATGTTTGTTATCATACTTGAGGTCTGTGTTGATGTTGATGCTGGAAGGGTAGAATGAGACATGTCCGCCCCCTCTTCCATCATAGCCTAAACTAGATTTTCAGGTTAACTCCCGAATGCCTTTGGCCAAGAGGAGGGGTCCATTCAGATGGTTGGGGGCCTTTTACTTTTATTTTTGGTTTACAGATATGTTGATGATGAGGGAGCCTGTGCTTGTGTGGGAACAGGGGGCATATAGGAAACCTCTGTACTTTCCCCTCAATTTTACTGTGAACCTAAATCTGCTCTAAAAAAGTTATCTTTAAAAAAATAGAATAATGATTATGAAATTGTACATAATAAGATCCATGTATGGATATGTACACATAGAAATATACAAACTTTTACAATCATATATGAGTTATGTCTCCCTTGCAAGAGACAAAAACTCAATTCAAACTAGTTCAAGCAAAAGAGGGCCATTTTGGCTCAGATATCTGAAAAGTACATTTATTTTCAGGTAGATCCTTTTCAGGGCTTCAAACAGGTCATCAAGAGGAACCAGTTTTTCTCTTTGTTCCCAAGTCTCTGGCCTGTTTTCTCTGTGGGGGGTCTGTTTCCAGAACAGGAGCTCCCCTCATGGTGACAAGACAGTTGTTACAGTTCTTACCTCTCCTCCTTTCTATGTTAGTACCAGCATAAAAGAGAGAAATCGTTTCCTGATTATTCATTTTAAAGGTCTAGGTTCATTGGTCATTGGCTATCTTACCCTGGGACATGTGCCTATACCCAAATCAACACTGGGGATGATCTTAGGCTTTGTGTGCTGTGCCACATGCCCTACTCCTAGAGCATGTGGCCTGAGAGTTGAGTAGGTGAGGGGGAGGAGGAGTATTTCTTTTTTTTTTAAACATATGCCTTTAAAAATTTTTTTTAATTTTAAGTTCTGGGACACATGTGCAGAACGTACAGATTTGTTACATAGATATACATGCACCATCATGGTTTGCTACACCCATCAACCTATCAACTAGGTTTTAAGCCCAGCATGCATTAAGTATTTGTCTTAATGCTCTCTGTCCCCTTTCCCCCTACCCCGTGACAGCCCCTAGTGTGTGATGTTCCCTAAGGAGGAATATTTCTAAAGAAAAACTGGAGAAGAGTAAATGTATGCCGGGCCACTAAAAGAACAGAATAAAATTTCCATTCATGATGTTGTTTCTCAACATGTTATTTTTTCTATTTTTATGTATTATTTGAGAATTTACCATTTTTTACATAGCAAAAAACTATGAAAAAACCATTACCATGCAGCATTTTATATTTAGACAAATAATAAATCTATTTTCAATATAAATAAAATATATGGATGTTTATTTCTTCATTTCATGCTATTTTTATTCTTTTGTGTTTCTGCCTTGCTTTCACTCACATATTTTTTTCACACAGACCTCTCAGTATCACTTCTTTTTGTTGTTTTTCCGTAGCTGTTATTCAAACTCCCAAAGTCACAGATAAGAGAATATGTGGAGTGAAGTGATTTACCCCAGGAAGTATTTCAGAGAAGGAAGTGGAGAAGTAAAGAAATATGCAGTGGTTCCAGAATGTCTGAAGAGAGTGTGAGAGGACTGGTCTTGAGTTATATTCGTACAGCAAACACAATTTCTACTTTGATGGCGAGTTGTTGGAGGGAAGAGCAGCTTTCCAAAGCCTATGAGTTGCTGCCTTTGATGAATGATTTTATATAGATCGTTACCTAGAAAACTTTCATGTGCATATGAGTCACCTAGACATCTGATAAAATGCAGATTCTGACCCCCTGTGTCCATGTTGGGACCCAAGCCTTCTCATTTCTCACAAGCTCCCCGGTGATATTAATGCTGCAATTCCACAGATCGTATGTTGAAAGGCAAGTATTTGTATAATATTTTCCTATCAATTCAAGAATTAAATCAACCATTTTCTGCATATTTTATTAAAACTAGAAATATATTAAAATGTTTTCAACTATTCTGTTAAATGTGTTCAGCTATTTTGGGCTTATTTGTATATGCTACTGTTTTTCTATTTAGGGCTAAGTAAAACAAAAATTAACAATATTTGATTCTGTATTTCCTCATCTTAAAAGAAAGATATTCCAACTTTCTTTCCCACCATCTAATATAAAATGTTAAATCTATTTTTACATTATGCCATAAGAAAGAAAATGCTTTCTTGCTGTATTAAATGCTATTTTTCTTGTTCTGGAACCAAAGATTACTCAATTTAACTTTGAATTACACTGGAATTGTGTTGAACATGTTTTATTGTTTGAGATTTGACAGTGTGTTCTGTCAAGGGCAAACTCAAGAGCCATGATTTTTTACTTTATTGCTGTCTACCAGTATAATTTGTAGAGCAAAAGGAGAAAGGCACTAATAATGTCTCTGGAAGAAAATGTATTTTAAAATTTAGATTCCCACTTGTGCAAAAGGTGGCTCTTGTCCTTACTGTGGGTCTATATGACCTTGAGCAGGAGAGGCAGCCCAGCTCCGGCTTTCAACACCAATAACATCTGGAGACCCAAGCCATTTCACCTGTCCAAGGCCAATTTTCGTGGCTGCTATGAATTTACTCTGGGTTATAAACATTTCTAGTGATTTTTTTGTTTTTAAGCTTCATATGCCCTCCCCAACTCCAGGCCTTCTGTCAGTCCCTCTCTGTGCTGTTAAGAATGGAATCTGAGAGCAAAAGTCTGCTTTAAGAGGAGTGTGTGTGTGTGTGTGTGTGTGTGTGTGTGTGTGTGTTGTATGCACACACATACATGGGCACATAAAATAGAAGCACCTTTCTCTTTCCCTCAATTGGTTTGGGCACATTTCTTTCAGTTTACCCCAGGAAGCAGAATCACTTTTGGGCACTCTAGCAGGTAATTCCAAAGTGGTAGATCTATTAGGGTTCTCTAGAGGAACAGAACTAATAGGATAGATGTATATATAAAGGAGAGTTTATGAAGGAGTATTAACTCATATGATCACAAGGTCCCACAATAGGCCATCTGCAAGCTAAGGAGCAAAGAAGCTAGTCCAAGTCCCAAAGCTGAAGACTTGGAGCCTCATGTTCAAGAGCAGGAAGCATTCAGCAAGGAAGAAAGATACAGGATGGGAGGCTCAGCCAGTCTAATCTTTCCACATTCTTCTGCCTGCTTTTTATTCTGACCACACTGGCAGCTGATTAGATGGTGCCCACCTGGATTGAGGGTAGGTCTGCCTCTCCCAGTCTACTGACTCAAATGTTAATCTCCTTTGGCATCACCCTCACAGACACACCCAGAAGCAATACTTTGCATCCTTCAAGCCAATCAAGTTGACAGTATTAACCATCACACTCTGCTATCATTTTTACTTATGTACAAGCACCTCAGTTTGTCTTGAGTTTCCACCTGTGTGGGTTTTTTGTTTTTTGTTTTGTTTTGTTTTTTTGACAAAATCTCACTCTGTGACCCAGGCTGGAGTGCAGTGGCACAATCTTGGCTCACTGCAACCTTCTGGGTTCAAGCAATTCTCATGCTGCAGCCTTGCAAGTAGCTGGGATTACAGGCATGATTTACCACACTTTGCTAATTTTTATACTTTTAGTAGAAACAGGGTTTCACCATGTTGGCGAGGCTGGTCTTGAACTCCTAGCCTCAAGTAATCTGCCCACCTCGGCCTCCCAAGGTGCTGAGATTACAGGCGTGAAACACTATGCCCAGCCACCACCTGTGCTTTTTAATATGATGTGCCTGTTGGAGGGGCTGCGTTATCTTTCTAGGCCCTTGTTACCACTGCAACTGCATACTCCAGTTATTTATCTTATAGGAGCTTGCTTAATTGGACTTTTGGAGTTTACTCAGCACACACAACTACCTATCTCTTCTCTGGCTCCTGTTGAGATCCACTAGCTAGGCATTGTTTGCATTTCTACTTGTTTGTCTATGCTTCTGTGAAAATTACTGGCACTTGAGAAGAAGACAGAGGAATATAATAACAGAAATCTATGAGAACAATAAAGTGTTAATGAAGAAAAGAATCCCTACAACTTTCATTTAACTTTGCCAGAGACAGTGCTTCAGTAGCTCAAAATTCTTCTCTTAAACACATTTACAAGGTAAACAAGTCCTTTTTTCTATAAAACAGTGACAGTTGTTTGACATCGGACATTGGGTTGACCATTGGTGATGGCAGCCACAATCCTCAAGTATAGGTTTAGCCATTAGCCTCGCTGTACTGATGACAGAAACAAACTCTCAAAATGCCCTCCTGTGGCTTGAAAATTCCCCTGTACCCCTTTTCTTTCCTTCAGACACTTTGATGATACACCAGTTCCTCATCAGCATACTGGGGACCTACTGGAGTTGTAGAGTTAATGCCTATAGCATTGTCTACAGATAGGAAAAAAAAAGAGCCTTACATTTATCCGTGTGACTATTTTTTAAATATGTAAGAAGAAAACTATGTTTTAATTTATTGATTTTGGGGGATACAAAACTATAGAAGAAAAGAAAAACGATTCAAATATGTTTTGAATAATCATTTATTCTAGAGCATCTGACAAACATAAACTTGGAAGTACAGAAAAACCTCCATGTTAACAACGGCCACTTTCCAAAGAACAGTAAGGGACATATATTTAAAAAACAACAACAACAAAAAACATAACCCACAATCAGCCAGCACAGAAGTGATGACTACAGGAATCAATCACAAAAGATGGTGATAATAAGCGGAAGGGTATGCCTGGAAGTCCTGCCAGTGAAGTTCAATCTAATTAAATTAAGGTTGAATGATAAAAACCAAAGATGGCTTTCACTTTCATTCTAAATTTTATGCATAAAAAGTAAGCTTCAGAAAGACTAAAATAAAGCCATCAAATAAGAAAAACTTATTTTGTTATCCTGGTTGTGGGAGGCTGGGAAATAGGAGAGCAGAGAACCATTTGGCAGGCAATAGATAAATATAAGCAAACTGCAAGTCCTTGTTTTTGCCTTAAGTGGCAAAATGCATGATGAAGACAAGAGTGAAAGAGTCTGAGTTGATAAACATGAAGACAATTATTGTTCTTATTTATTGGCTTCTAAAGCATATCTTGCTTAATACAAAATACTGTGCTGCTGAAAAGCAGAAAGACTATTAAAACTCCAAAGGAGAGATGTTCTGAGAGCTGAAGCCATGCAAAGAGTATTTTTCAATTACTTCAGAAAAGAAGGTATCATACATAGAGCTATGGGTTTGAAAGCATTTAGCTAAATAGGGATTAAAATTGCAAAATAAATGCTATACCATGGGCCAGAATGGGAATAATATGTTGTTCCTGAATAAATAATTTGGATTAAAGCAGTAAAACAAATTAAGAGATTTAGAATCAAAACTATTGTTACTTTTATATTATTTTTAAACATTTTTCTGGGTGAGAGATAGTGGAGATCAAGAGGGGAGGAGGCAGGAAAAGAGTTATAGAAAGAGAAGGGCCACTGTGGGCAAGCAAAAAATGGCTAAGTTGATTCAGAGTGACTCGGTGGGAGGTCTAGATCATATTTTTACATTTTGTAGTAAATCTGAAACTGTATTTGTCAATTTTTCCTAAACTGGAAATTCTATGTGGCTATGTTCATTTATACCCAGTCTGAGTGGGCATAAGCACAAACCAAGAAAGTTTTTTTAAAAAAGTCTGTCTCTAGGACATTTTAAAACCAATTTATGTTACTTTACATCATCATTAAGGAAGATTATTTAAACAGAAGCACACTCTACTTTTTGAATATCCTACCCTGGGACTGAAATTAGCAACTAAACCCCTGAATTTAAATCATTCCAAGGTTTGGATCCAATCATATTAACCTTTCTACCAGTTTTCCTGCTTGGTTTAATCTGATAGCCCCAGGAGATGGGTACCGAGGAGTGCCTGAGCTATTAGGGAAGGAAGTGGTTAAGAAGGAAGAAACACACTTCTTGGCAGTGTCTGAGCATGCAGTGACCTTCCACAAAGATAGTGCCTAAATATCCTGACATCTAAGAGTATAATTAGAAGTGCCAAAAGGTTTTTCAGCTCTGAAATACCTGATAGTCCCACCATACATTCACCCAACAAGAATATATTTATTCGTTAAACATTTGGGGTGGGGAGCAGGTTTTGTGTTTGGCCTTTATAAATGGTTAAAGGAGGTAACAAGACATAGTCTTTGAATTTAGGAAGAGACCTAACTCACATTGCCAGGCCCTGTCAAGAGTACAGATGGAAACCCCCATATTATATGTAGAAATATGTAAAAGCTATAAGTTAACCTCTGAAATCAAAATTATTTAAATAAAGCTGAAAAAGTTTGAATTTTGAAAACAATGGAATGTCACTAAATATTTGTATAAAAGTAAAACTTTCTGCATTTCTAGAATTATCTCTCTTTCATTGCCAGTGCAAAGAAGTAGTAACGTGCTCTATGTGTGTTATGTCTAGACCTACGTATGTGAATTAATATTTCAAAATGTCTCTCAGTCACCACGGGCACCTACTGTGACTCTCATAGCACCAGAGCTATGCATTGGAACACGAAGAAAAGTAGAAAAAAGAGACTCTCAGCACTAGAGAAAAATGGTTCTCTATTATAAAAAACTATATTACATTTATGCTATATAACTTTGACTTTTCTCTTCCTTAAGTGCTCTGCTTATTTCAGAAGAGCATTTGCTTCTGACATGGGCAGTAGCACAGCCAACAAACCTTTATAACATTCAAGGAATCAACTTTGTTTTGAGGACACAGGATAAAAAATGTGGACAAGTCTCTCCCTGGACCTGAATAGTTGTGTCACAAGACCTTGTGTTTTAGGGTTATAGGTGACATCACGCCAGGTTTCAGAGTTGAATCTAGAGTTCTATAATAAATGTACGATTTTAATGTTTGCAAGATAAGGGGCTCACTAAAGCATGGGTCCTAGGTCATGGTCCTCTTTTGCTCCGGGCAAGGGTGGTACCACCACAGAGCTTGTAATTTAGTAAGGGAAATAGACATGTAAATCATGAATTTTAGTAGGAGAGTAAATGAAGGAGTGCTGTGATAGAAGCATAACAATAATATCCAACTTTTACTGGTTCCCTGTATAATAGTCTTACAAGTGATTTCTATACATTATTTCATTTGAATCTCACAAAACAGTAATAAGTGAAAATTACAAAATACAGAATAGAAGTACAGAAATATTAGGCAGCTTGCCCAAGTATGAGACCAGTCAGAGATCATATTTTTATGTAGAAGTCTGCTGTATGTAGTGGTTTGTCAAATTTTATTTTAGATGTTTTACTATATGCACATGAAAGGAATTTTTTCATTATTGCCATGCTCTTGTCAGGTTTTGAATTCTCAATTTTAAAATCCTGCAGGACCTGTGTGTGTGTGTGTGTACATGCACACATGTTTGTCAATGAAAAAGCTAAGCCTAAAATGTATATGGAAATGCTAAAGGCCAAGAATGGCCATGCCAATATTGCAGAAGAACAGAGTCAGGAGATTTATACCAATGGATCTCAAGACATTCCATAAATCTACAATTATTAACACAGTGGGGTATTTGAAAAGAGGATAAATCAAGAGAACATTGTACAGAATTTAGAAACAATCCCACACCTGAAAGAACTTTTGATTTATGACAAAAATGTTCTCTCTCAGAAGTGGAGAAAGAGCAATCTTTTCAGTAAATGATGGGTCAAATGGATATCTATCTATGTATAAATAAGTGAAATGTGATTTCACTTCACATCTAACCCAAACATCAATGCCAGGTAGATTGCAAGTCTAAATGTCAAAGGCAAAGTCTTGGTGCTTTTAGAAGATAGCATGGGAACATACCTTTCTGACTTGGAGAAATGAATAGACATTTTTTAAACAGAATGTAAAAATATTTACAATAAAGAAAAATATTTATCAATTGGAATACATCAAAATTAAGTTCTGTTTATCAAAAGACATCATCAATTGAATGGAAAGTTAATCCAGAATGTAGTAGAAACTGGTAGAAATCTATTAAGCTGTACTGTTAAGATGTATATACTTTTTCTGTAAACATTAAATACTTTGATGTAAATTTTTAAATGCTGTGAAGAAAAAATCAGTGATGGACTACAGAACAGTTTAGAGAAGGACGATCAGAAGAAGTCTTCTTGAGGTGGTGACGCATAAGAAAGAGGCACACTGCTTGGGAAAAGCTTACGCTCTCTGCAAAGGGAAATGTATTACCTCATTTTCACACTGATGGTGTAGTTTTACGATTAATTCATTGCTTCTCATTATTTACGAAAAAGCAAGACTCTGACCCAAAATAGATGCACTTGGATGGAGTACAGGACTAAGGAATATTCAGAAATATGAGATTCTCTACATCTCCCTATTCCCTACCCCTACCTCCAGCCTCCACCATTTTACTATTTCTCTGTACCTGACGTTTTTGAGAGTCCACGTGTGAGTGAGATCATTGATCTTTCTATATCTGGCTTACTTCACTTGATTTAATGTCCTCCAGTTTCACCCATGTTGTCATAAATGGCAGGATCTCCTTCCTTTTAAGGCTAAATAATACTCTATTGTATGTATACTGCAGTTTCTTTATCCATTCATCTATTGATGCATTTATTAACCAACAGACTTTTAAGTTGTTTCCATATTCTAGATATTGTGAATAATGTTGCAATGAACGTGGGACTATAGATATCTCTACAAGATATCTCTTATCATTTATTTTGGGTATATATCTATGACAGATTTCTAGGTCAAATTGTAGTTCTATTTTTAATTTTTTGACAAATGTTTACACTGTTTTTCATGATGGCTGTACCGATTGACATGGCCACAAGAATGTACACAAGGGGGTCTCTTTCATTTTTTTGAGACAGAGTTTCCCTCTTGTTGCCCAGCCTGGAGTGCAATGGTGCAATCTCGGCTCACCACAACCTCCATCTCGTGGGTTCAAGCAATTCTCCTGTCTCAGCCTCCCAAGCAGCTGGAATTACAGGCATGCACCACCACACCTGGGTAATTTTGTATTTTTTTTTTAGTAGAGATGAGGTTGCTCCATGTTGGTCAGTCTGGTTTCGAACTCCTGACCTCAGGTGATCCGCCTGCCTCAGCCTCCCACAGTGCTGAAATTACAGGGGTGAGCCACTCCACCCGGCCTCTCTTTTCTTTTTGATAATAGCCATTCTAACAGATATGAGGTGATATCTGATTATGGTTTTAATTTACATTTTCCTAATGATTAATAATGTTGGGCACATTTTCATAGACATTTTGGGCATTTTATGTCTTTTTTGGAGAAATATCTATTCAGGTCTTTTGTCTTTTTTTTAAATTGGATTATTTATATTTTGGAGATTAGATGCTTATCAGATATATGTTTTACAAATATAATCTCCCTATTTGTAGTCTTTCTTTTCATTTTTGTTGGGATATATATATTGCTGTGCAGAAGCTTTTTAGTTTGATGTTGTCCCGTTTGTTAATTTTTGCCCTTGCTGCCTGTGCTTAGATGTGCAAATGATTTTTGTAAATTAATTTTGAAGCTTGAAACTACACTGAAGTCATTCATCAAGTCTAGAAATTTTTTGGAGGCATTTTTAGGGTCTTCTAGATATACAATTGCATCATCAGGAAACAGAGGTAATTTGACTTCATCCTCTCCAATTTGGATGCCTTTCATTTCTTTCTCTTGCCTGATTGCTCTGGCTAGGACTTCTAGTACAGTGTGGAATAAGAGTAGTGAGAGTGGACATCCTTGTCTCTTTCAGTTCTTAGAGGAAATGCTTTCAACATTATCCCATTCAGTATGATGTTGGCAGTGAGTTTGTTACATATGGCTTTTATTATTTTGAGATATATTCCTTTAATGCCTAGGTTGTTGAGGGTTTTTATCATAAAGGAATGTTAAATTTTATTCAATGCCTTTTCTGCATTGATTGGGGTGCAGATGATCATATGGTTTTTGCTTTTAAGCCTGTTTATGTGACAAAACACATTTATTTATTTGCATATTTTGAACCATCCTTGCATCCCTGAAATAAAGGCCACTTAATTGTGATGGAGTGTCTTTTTAAGGTGTTGTTGGGTTTGGCTTGCTAGTATTTTAGTGAAGATTTTTGCATCTATGTTCTGAAGGGATATTGGTCTGTCTTTCCTCCTTGATTTCTTGGAATTCTTTCAGTAATATTTGTGTCAACTCTTCTTTATATGTATAGTAAAATTTGGCTGTTAATCTGTCTGGTCCAGGTCTTTTTCTTGTTGGCAAGTTTTTTTTAGTACTGATTCCATTTCTTTACTCAATATTGGTCTGTTCAGAATTTCTATTTCTCTCTGGTTTAATCTTGGGTGGGTGGTATGTTTCCAGTAATGAATCTATCTCTTCTAGGTTTTCTAGTTTGTGCACGCTGAGATGTTCATAGTAGTCTCTGATGATCGTTTGTATTTCTCTGGCATCAGTTGTAACATCGGTCACTTTTACCATTTCTGATCATGCTTAATTCAATTTTCTCTCATTTCTTTACTTGGTTAATCTAGTTAGCCATCTATTTTGTTTATTCTTCCAATGAATTGACTTTTCATTTTGCTGAGCATTTGTATTTTTGTGGGGATCTCAATTTTACTTAGTTCTGCTCAGATCATTGTTATTTCTTTTCTTCTGCTAGCTTTGGGTTTGATTTGCTCTTTTTTTTTTTAGTTCTTTGAGTTGTGAAATTATGTTGATAATTTGAGATCTTTCTGACTTTTTAATGTAGGCATTTAATGCTTTGAACTTTCCTCTTAAGACTGCTTTTGCTCTATTCCAGAGGTTATAGTATGCTGTATTTCTATTTTCATTTGTTTCAAAAAAATTTTATTTCTGATTTAATTTTATTGTTTACTCAAAAGTTGTTTAGGAGCAAATTGGTTGGTTTCTATGTACTCGTGGTTTTGTGAGTTCCTTTTGTTATTAAACTCTAATTTTATTTCACTGTAACAAGATACTTTATATGATTTTGATTCTTTTGAAGTTATTGAGAATTGCTTAATGGCCAAGCATATAATTAATTTTAGAGAATGTTCTATGTGCATATGAGAAAAATGAATGTTCTGCAGTTGTTGAGTGGAATGTTCTGTACATATCTATTAGGTCCATTTGGTCAAAGTCCAGTTTAAGTCCAGAGTTTCTTTGTTAATATTCTGCCTTGATTATCTGTCTAGTGTAGTCAGAAGGGTTAAAGTCCTCCACCGTTGTTGTATTGCTGTTGTATCACACTGCTGCTATACTGAACTACCTGAGATGGAGTAATTTATGAAGAAAAGAGGCTTAATTGACTCACAGTTCTGCAGACTTAACCAGCAGCATGGCTAGGAGGCCTCAGGAAATTTACAATTATAGCAGAAGGTGAAAGGGAAGCCAGCATGCCTTACTACAGTGATGAGAGAGAAACAGAAGGGACTATACTTTTAAACTGCTGGATCTCCTGAAAACTCTATGATGGGACAGTACTAGAAGGATGGTGCTAAACTATTAGAAACTGTTCCCATCATCTAATCACCTCCCACCAGGTTTCTCCCCAACATGTAGGGATTACAGTTTGACACGAAATTTGGATAAAAACACAGAGCCAAACCATTTCAGCTGTCTACCTGTTTTCTTAGATCTAGTTGTATTGCTTTATAAGTGTGGGTGCTCTCGTTTTGGGTACATATATATTTAGGATAATGTTCCTAGTAGAGTTGAACATTTTATTATGATATAATCCTCTTCTTGTTGTACTGTCTTTGAGTTAAAGTCTATATTATCTGATATAGGAATAGCAAACCCTGCTATTTTTTTTGTTTTCCATTTGTATGATATAACTTTTTTCTATCCTTTTATTTGAGCCTGTGAGTGTCTTTACACATTAGGTGGATCTCTTATAGGCAGGAAATGGTTGGGTCTTTTCTTGCATCCAATTTGCCAATCTTTATCTTTTAAATGGAGCATCTAGGCCATTTATGTTCAAGGTTAATAATGCTATGTGAGGTGTTTTGCTGTTGTTGCTTGTTTCTTTGTTTGCCATAGTGTTGTTAGCTAGTTGCCTTGTAGTCTCAGCTATGTATTGCTTTACAGGATCTGTGAACATTGTAGTTACATGTGCTTTTATGGTACCAAGTATCCTCCTTTCATTTCCATGTTTAGAATTATTTTGAGCATTTCTTGAATGGCTGGTCTAGTAGTGATGAATTCCTCAAGTGCTTGCTTGTCTGGTAAATAACTTATTTCTCCTTCATTTATGAAGCATAGTTTGTCAAAATACAAAATTCTTAGCTGAAATTTATTTTTCTTGAAAGCTGAAAATAGCTTCCTAACCTCTTTAGACTATTAAGATTTCTGTTGAGAAGTCTGCTGTTAGTCTGATGCGATTTCCTTTTTAGTGATCTGACCCGTTGTAGTGATGAGATTTCCTTTGTAGTGATGAGAAGTCTGCTGTTAGTCTGATGAGATTTCCTTTGTAGTGATCTGAACTTTTCACTTCCAGATGTTCTGTTTGGGTTTTTAAATATAGCTATTTCATTTTTTATATTCTGATTTGTTTTTTCTGATTTATGTTAATTTTCAACTTTCTATTAGATCTCATTGAGTTTCTTATAAATCCATATTTTGAATTTTTATCATTTTAGAATTTTCTTTTTTGTTAGGATCCATTGCTAGAAAGCTGGTGCAATCCTTTAGAAGTGTAAAAACACTGTTTTGTTTTGATTTTTGTGCTGCCAGAGTTTTTATGCTGATTTCTTCTAATTTAAAGGAGCTATTGCTACCTATTTTTGTATGTGCTATTGTTTAAATGGAAGTTTTAAAATTTTTATCATTTTTCTCTTGAGAGTATGCTCGTGATATCTATTGTGTATGATCATTTGGTTTTTTTTGTAGGTACTTTCAGTGGATTAATGTTCTGTATGAGTTCCTTTGTTATGGATATTTTTGTGGGATGGCATTTTCAAATGCTGCTTGTGGTAGAAATGTATTGGATGTATGATCCAACACACTATCTTCTGCAGGGCTGAGCTGCAGAGGTCTCAGGAAGGTTATCTCACCCACTAGCACTATGCCCTTCTGACAGCAGATTTTTAATTTGATGCAGCAGCCTTTTTATTTGATAATGCAGTTCAGTCTTCATTCCAGTAGGTGATGACTAACAGTGAGATCTGTTTCTCCTCTGGGCAGTCTGGTGATGAGTGGAGGCACCTGCTCTGATGGGGGATGGCAGGAAGAGATCATGATGGAGTGCACTGAGGTCTTGAGGGAAGGGTTAGAGGGTACACTAGCTCTTTGTCTTGAGTAGGCAGGAATGTAATCTGCTCCTTTATCATGCCTCTGTCACAGAATTCATGATCTTCAATTCATACAGACATTTTCCTATGGCTTCCAGCCACAGTGTGACTGAGATCTGTGGAAATGCCCCTCTGGTGGCAACCACCAAAATGGCCTCAGGACAGAGTCTCTTCCCTCAGTCTAGAACAGATAGTTCTGCAGCACGTATGCCCTCTATTGCTGGAATGTTGCTTCTCTGTGTAGGAGGGAGAGTGTGATGCTGCCCTTCATGCAAACCCAGGTGGGGTTGGATCTTTCAACAGGGGATGTAGCTGCCATGAAAATCACTGGAAAGGTCATATCCAAGTGCACTTAAGCCAGCCCTGAGAAGGGAAAACCTCTATAAAACCTCTATGTGTCTGCAACAGTGGATGGAGAAGCAGGAGGTGACCCCTACTCCATACTTATTTCCAGCCAGCAGGGCTGCCCCCTTCAGTAATAAGCATCACACCTGAATTTCCTTTGTCCCAAGTGGGGGCTTTGGTGGATTGCACTAACCTCTCTCCCAGGGGTAGCCAGTGCTATGGGGTAGATATTTGGGAATCCCGTAGCTCCCCAGGGAGCAACTGGTCCCCTGTGGCTGCTAATGTCAGAGTAGGTTGTGGGATATATTAGCAGGGCATTTGGTAATGTGGTAATACAAGGGCTAAGGTTCCTCCAGCAGAGGAGTGGCCCACACAGGTACATAACCAGTAGGGCACCCGCTGTCTTTGTTTGGGTCTAAGCAGAATGTGAGTACACCAGCATGAGCTGGCCACATGGTGCTCTGCCCCTGGGAAGTTTCCAAATTGCCACTAACAGCTTGCCTGAGGTTGCAAGGCCAGAGGGACTCCCTGAAAACTTAGCAACCAGCAGTGTGTCCCAATAGTGAGGAGAGCAGAGAGGCACCTCCACCTACCATTTCTGTATGATTCTGAGTTCCTCAAGGGTTAATCTCTGCCAACTTTTGCTGCTTTCCTTTTCTGTATCCCAGCTTCTTCCCATCTGAAGAATTAATTTTTAGAAAAAAAAATAATTCTTTTAATTTTCTAAATTAAAAAGATTTAACGATTCTCTGATAGGTCCTGGCTGCCTTGCCTCAAATTTCTATTCAGATAGTTATCATTCACTTGTAGCTTTTATCTTCTTTCTAAGGAGAGCTGCCATCTGACATCTCTAGTCAGCCACGTTAAGCAAAATAATGTTAATCTGAAATATATTATAACTGCATTGACATTATTTGAAACATTGAGCTCTCATTGTAAATACATAAAATTTTCACTGAAATTAATATATATTCCATAAAAATAATTTATAAAAGCCAAAAGAGATATGTGGTGCTTTTCAGAATGTGTGCATGTGCAGGGAGACATAGCTAGGAAGAGAGAGCCCTAAGGTAGAGCATGAGAGCACTAAGTGAGAGAAGGGAAAGATGGGAGAGACGACAAAGAAAGGGGACTATTCCATTCAATCTTGGCCTTCTTTACCACATCACCTAGCTTTATCCCAGCCATTAGAAGGTAGGATCAGCACAAAAAATATCAAGAAAAAAATGACCAGCAGAGAAGAAAGGATCTGAAGCTGTATCATGCCAGGTGTCAGGTTCCAGCCCATGTCACCGTCCAAAGGGAGTGGGAAGATGGGTGGCAGGGAGCTGAAAGAACACTCAAGGGGCCACAGACAGGTGAAAGGTGGTTTTATTCAGCAGCTCTCTTACACTGTCTGCCTGTGTCTCGGCTGCCTGCTCCTTCTCTGCAACTCCTGTTGTTCCCCCTCTTACAGCTACATTCCCTGGCCTGCAAGGCTGGCTCTCCCTTACAGGGTCAGCAGTTTCACATTCTCTCTCAGCATGAGCTGAGCCATGCCATATGTACATCATAAGCAGGTCAGTTATACCTTTTACAAACAATAGTGGCACCAAGCTGGGAGATGAACCTTCCCATGTTATGGCTACATAGCTGTAATTACATAACAAGTGGAGTTATGCACCTGCATTTCAAACTCACTGAGTCACTCCAGCCTTGATGTCTGCTTCGACCTATTCTTGGGCATAGCACATCCATGCTCCTTACACTCTACACCCTAGGCTGAGGGAGACATAGGCCTTGGATACACAGGTTATACATATAAGCTTTGGGTATATAGGCTCAATATACACACACAGGCTTTATACATATGTTTTGGCCACAAAGGTTTGATATACGGGCTTGGCACACAGACCTTATAAGCTGGTTGTGAAATATCTAGTTATGTGTGTGTAGCCACCACATGTGTGCAGAACTGTTTACGAGTTCACATGGGTAAACAAACACACATGAGGGAACTGAGTGGATGGGACAAATGTAAGCAGAGGATTCTGAAGGGAGAGACAGAGAGAAGAGGATCTAGCAACAAAGATAATGTGAAAATTATGTATGCAAGTTTGTGTGACATCATCTGAAAAATATTAGCTGATATTTAGAAAATTCTCACTTTTCAAAAAAGATTATATTCATAAAACTTAAGAATTGACAGTCCAAAAGAAAAAAAAACTCCTGAATGCCTTCCTATATACCATAATTGATGTTATGAAGGAATGAATTAGAATTGTACTCAGGAACCATGGCAGTACAAAAAAGAGAAAGAATAAAAATCTGTGCTATACTGAGCTTCAGTAATATTTTGGCATTATTTAGAAAGCACATCATATGTTACTTCTCTGGATAAGTAGGCTTTACATACAAATCTTGAGTGTAGGTATGTTCACACTTTTAGGCTAAAGAGTTTATAGGCTAAAGAGTGTGAAGATGATAAACTTTTGAGCATTATAGTATCACAGATAAATACTTGTGCATTCATACACACTAACTCTGGCTACAGGATAATTTAAATGCCACACAGGATAATTAATTATTCTCTGCTACTTTTATTTCAAGTGTTCAGTTGTGGACAAAAAGGCTCAAAACATTCAAACTAGTTTTGGTTATAGAAATAGTCTGAAACAAGGAAATATAAAATCCAAGGACAGTTCACATTAGATTTCTAAAATCATCACAATGCTAAAGAATCAAATTTATTTTTCCAGGTATAAACCAAATGCTACAAGATTATTTTAAAGTATTTTCTCTTCTGCAAAGGCTTTCCTTTCAACCTATTCTCAAGATTACATACCAATGATTCACACTTGTGTTGAACAAATTCCAAATTGCCTAAATAGAAGTATGTACAATCTAACAAAAATCAGACAAAGGCTTTTGAGGGTTTATGTAACTGGCATTTTATTGAGAGGCATTTCTTTTCTATCATTTCAGGAGAATTCCCTGACAGCAAATTAAAATATACTGGAAATATTATTATTAAAAAATAATCAGTGATATTAACTTAAAAAAATTTAATAAAATATATTTTTATTTATAGAGTACTTAATCCTTTTTAGATGAGACAATAGTCAGCTCAATGCAATAAAAGACTTTCTCTTGGAGAAAACCGGTATGAAATAGCTGGGGAAAGAAATTTGATAATATTATTAATATATGAATGACAAACCCCATTTTTTAGTAAACTTACATGTAGCCCAATTGTAACAGATTAATATATATGGGACATAAAACTTTATAGTCAGGTTGAACAGAAGTAAATTCAATTTTATTGCACCATAGGTAAACCTAAGAAAATATTTGGACTTCTTTCCCAAAATGTGTCACTAGTTCTGTGTCCAAAAAACAAACAACAGAAAAATATAGTTTACATATATATGTAGCAAACACAAAGCTGACTGATCATCACACAATGTATATGTATTTAAATCATCATGTTGTGTCAATTGAATATTTTATATTTTTAAAAATTTAATTCAAAAAATGTAAATTAGAATCCATAAAGCTGTGAGTAAGGCTTTGATAGATGTCTTTGTTTTCCATCACAGGCAATCCTGTAAACCCTAAATGTGGGAAAGCTTGACATGCACATCCAACAGTGACCAAATATCCATTATGAGAAGAGTAATAGGGAAAACAATTACATAGTGGTTGAGGCATTTTTCTAGGTTAGTTGGGATGTGACAATACTATAGCATAATCCTCCCTCTGACTATACTTGCTAGTGTCCAATGACTACTGCAAAAACACAATTTCACTTTGTGACCTGGGAAAACAGTATATCTCAGGAAAAGAACCCTGGCTGTCTGCTAATTTCATCAATACCAGTGATGCATTTGCTGATAAACGCTGGGGAAAAACTGTAGGCTATCTAATGTGCAATTACCATAACCTCATTTGGCAAAATTTCCAGAACCACACCCATGGGGACCCTCCCAAGATAAAAAACACCCCCACCTCAGCCCTCTCTCTTTTACTATTTCCCCTTCTTGGCATCCTCTTCATCTGGGGCTTTCTCAGACCTCTGTTTCCTTCCTCTCACTTTCTTTTAATTTTTTTCTATCTCTTGTTCTCCTCCCCATGTCTTCTTACTCTTTTTCTCTATTTCTTCCTCTACTTTCTCCATTTCCTCATCTTCTCACCCTTCCTTTTGTCATAGCTTCCCTTCTCTCTATTTCTCCTGTCCCTCTCCCATCTGCTTGCGGCAGTCTTTTGGGATTCTTTGAGATGGATACTTTGGGGATGGATGTGTCCCCCAAGCATCTTCTCTGCAGAGCCTATTTCAGCAGATCTCCTTGGGGGTCACATCCTTTGCCCCATCACAGGCTTCATCTTTGGTTCATGCTGACCCTTTGTAGCCCAAACACATCATTTCCTTTGAGGAGGCAGAGAGGTTAGAGAGATAAACACATTGTTAGAAATCAAAATCCTGTTTATTTATTTCTATCAGAAACATTTAGGCCAGATTTTCAAAAGACCTCCCTTTTCAGAGCCTCCCATTTATAAGGTGCCTGCTTGATTTGTGCTTAAAGCCAGTTAATTGTTTTCTGCAAAAAGGTAAAAAACCAATCTGCTCTCATAAAATTGAATGCTGCCTCTTTGAAAATCTTGCAGAAATGTTGGTGGAATTGTTCTATTCATCAAGACTCAAAAGACAAAGACAATGAAAATCTTTAGGAGACAACAGCAAAAATTGCCAGTGCTGTGTCTGCTATCTCTAATAGTTTAGATAGAAGATGTTAGAGCCAGCAACTGATAGCATTGATAAATTCCAGGGCTTATATATCAGAAATGAAATAGTTAAAGTAAATTATGCTTAAGGCATGCAAATGCATCATCCCCCACTACTGTTTAATTATATTAGTAAATAGTCCGAAGTCAGACTCCAAGAGAAAAAGCCCCTTGGAGCTGTGTTGGTGGGTGCTTCGTTCACAAAGTGAGTGCAAACATGGCCCTATGTATTCACAACCTTGGAATGCGAATGTTTTCCCCTATAATAATGCTAACAACTGTCCGATAATGAAAACTGGGCTACTGGATTATATACCCACAGTTCCCCTCTTTAAAAATTCTGTTTGTTTCTTACACTGTGAAGTATTTTATGATAAAAGTAGGGCTTAAAAATAGCGCTTGTCTGTGTTGTTCTTGACAGAATTTCAAATGCAACCAAATTCTCTGATCCTGCTTGAACCAGACAAGAAATGATTACTCTCATGTTTTCTTGCTGAATCTTATCAGTTGTTTCCTGATTCACAATTTAGTATGTAATCATGACAGTCTTATCTGTGATTAACCTAAATTAAAGTTTACTTTGTCCACTTTTTTAGATGATCTTATTGGATGAAAGAGACATCCTTAACATTCAGTGGGAACTGTGTTAATGAAAATGACCTTAGCCAACCATCCTGGCACTAAATATGTGTGGTTTGCTAATTACAAAAGGAAAAAAAAAAAAAGCAAACTCTATTATGTCAGATTAAAATCTTTATCCCTTAATGAGAAGCAAGCTCAGAGTTTCTTTGTCTGAAGGGTGCCTTCAAATCAATTGTAAGAGTCCAGGGAATCTGATTTTGTACCTGAAGAATGCAACAGAAACTTATATATTTATATATAAATAGAAATTTATATTTTGAAAAATATAAGAAATATTTTAAATAGGTAAAGGCATGATCCGAGAATGAAAACAATGCCAGTTCATTGTTTAAAGTGTGTTAAGTATTCAGTTTCAAGTAAAAAGAAAAGACATATATATAAATGATCTTGTGATATTTACATTTGCCCAAATGATCATAAAAGGTTTACATTGGAAAGAATTTTAGAGGCCATCCAATGGGTCTCATATTCAGTTTGCCTCAGAAACACCTGCAGAGCTTGTTAAATAACAGATCATGGGCTCACCCATATTGTTTCTGAGTCCATAGAATCTGCATTTCCAATATGTCCCAGGTGATGCTGATATTGCTATTCTAGGGATCACACCGAGAGGACCTCTGACTTAGTTCAGCCCTCTTGTTTTACAGACTGGAAACCTACAGTTTCAATACATTGTCCAATGCTAAACAACCTTTGAGTGGTTGAGGTAAGAAAAGAACCTGGTTTTCCTTGCACTCAGTTTAATTGTTGATTTTCCACACCAGTGCTTCTTGAACTCTGATGTGCATACAGATAAACTAGGAAACATTTTAAGAGACAGCCTGTGATTCAGTAGGTCTGGGGAGGGACCTGGGCTTCTACATTTATAACAAGTTCCCAGGTGCTGTCCTTGCAGTTGGCCCACAGACACACTTCAAGTAGCAAGGTCCTGCATTCTGCTATGCAATAGTGTTGTCCTTTTTATTTTAGTTATTTATAGTAAAAATGTATAACATGTATTCTTTTTTTAATAGAATTTGAAGAGCAGTTTTAGGTTCACAGTAAAGTTGAGCAGAAGGCACAGAGATTTTCCGTACACCTTCTCCTCCCCCACTCACACTTCCACAGTCTCTCCCCCTATCAACATCCAGAACCATGGTGGTGGTACATTTATTACAATGAATGAACCAACATTGACATATGATTATCATCCGAAGTCCACAGTTTGCATTAGGGTTCATTCTTGGTGTTGTATATGCTGAGTTTTGACAAATGTGTAATGACATGTATCCACCACTATAGTAAAATGCAGAATAGCTTCACTGTCATAAAGATCCTCTGTGCTCTGCTTCCTTATGCTTTCTTCCCCCCTAACCTGGCAACCACTTATCTTTTTACTGTCTCAACAGTTTGGACTTTTCAAGAATGCATATCGTTGGAACCAGAGTATGTAGCCTTTTCAGATTCATTTCTTTCACTTAGTAATATGCACTTAATATCCTCCATGTGTTTTCATGGCTTGATAGCTCATTTTGTTTTAGTGCTAAACAATATTTTATTGTTTGTATATACCACAGTTTATCCATTCACCTAACTGAAAATATTTTGGTTGCTTCCAATTGGGGGCAATTATTACTAAAGATACTATAAACATCTGTGAATGGGTTTTTCATGAACACAAATTTTCAATTCAGTTGAGTAAATACCAAGGAGCATGGTTGTATGGTAAGAATATGTTTCCTTTTGTTTAAAAAAAAAAAAACTGCCAAACTATCTTACAAAATAGCTATACTATTTTGGATTTCTACAAGCAATCAATGAGAGTATCTTTTGCTCTCTATACTCCCAGCATTTAGTGTTGTCAGTGGTGTTCTGGATTTTGGCAGTTCTCAAAGATGTAAGTGGTATCTTATGGCTGCTTTAATTTGCAATTCCCTAATGACATATGATGTGAAGTATCTTTTCATGTCCTCATTTGACATCTGTATATCATCTTTGTGAAGTGTCTGTTCAGGTCTTTTGCCCATTTTTAAATCAGGTTATTCTTTTCCTCATTGTTGAGTTTTAAGAGTCCTTTGTGTGTTTTAGATAGCAGTCCTTTCAGATATGTATTTTGCATATCTATGTCTTTTCAGGCTATGACTAATCTCATTTTCTTGATAGTAATTTTTTGAAGGCAAGAAACATAATTGCATAATTAGAATTTATTCTTTCATGAAGTTTGGCTTTATTGATTAGCATAAATATATGTCATAGAAGTATACAAAATATTAAAAATGTCTTTTAAACTATTTTTTCATTACTTAAGAAAAAGAAGCATACGCTGAATATGTTAGATATTTTTGCAGATGTATTAAATAGCCATTGCTTGCTTTTGTATGAAAGTATTTATTCATTCAACAGCATTTATTATCAAGCACTTTCCCTGTGCTAGAGACTTGGAATACTAGAGTCATAAGACCAAATCTCTGTCATCAAGTCTACTTAAGAAGGTAAGTGTAAAATAAAATACAGTGTAATATGGTAGATGTTAGCACAAGCAGTATATACAGAAATGAAAAAAACTTGTAGAGGAAAGAAGTATATATGAATGACTTTCCAGACGAGGTGACTTCTGAGCTAGGTGTGAAAGTACATATGGGAGTCTGACAGATTTGGGGTGGGGGAAAGTTGGAGAGAGACAAACATTTCAGAATGAAATGTAGTAGAATTTAAGACATCATGATTAGGATCATGGTGAACAGGAGGCTGAACTAGATTGCAGCTCTGGATAGAGCAGTGGCCAGCAGCTTGCACTGTGAATTTTAGCTCCAGGTTGACTGCAAGGAAAAACCAGCAATCCCAAGAGGACCCATAGACCCTCTGAAGGAAGCTTATTGCTCCTGCAGGACCTAGGAGACCCCCCAAAACTGTGAGTGCCCCAACTGCAGAAGTTGGAAAGGGAGAGCTTCCACTCCTGAACACATACCCCAACTGGAGAAGCTGAAGGTTGGTTTGAGGGAGAAGAATCCATCCTTACCTGGAACGGAGTCAGTTTGGAGAGCTGAGCAAAATACAGGGGTAGAGGGAGCAGCAGAAAGGGCCTGGGAGCTCACTGGGTCCCCTAGAAGCCCATTCCTGCCTGGCACCACAGAGATTCAATGGGAGAGAAGCAGGGGGTAAAACTCCACAGGGAGAAGGAAATCTTTAGCCAAAACTTGTAACAATGTGAATGGGGTGAGAAACTTCCTGGCCAGTACACAGGGGAGGGGGCAAACCTGATGTGCAGACTCTACAAGCTGGGAAAGAACCAAGCCCTTTTCTTTCACATCTGGGAGATGGGTAGCCAAGGTTTTCAAGCATGTGTTGCTCTCTGCCTGGAAACTGTCTGGGAGTTATGGAGGAGGGAGAATGGTGGGAGTGAGCCTGGCCCTTTGGTTTATGAGGGAGCTGGATGAGGCCTGTGACTGTCGGCTTTCTCCCACTTTCCTGACATTCCACATGACTCAGCAAAGGCAGCCATAATCCTCTTAAGTACACAACTCCAGTGACCTGGGAATCTCACCCCCATACCCCACAGCAACGACAGCAAGACCCTGCTAAAGAGAGTCTGAGCTCAGACATGCGTAGCCCCATTCCCATCTGATGGTCCTTCCCTACCCACCCTGGTAGCAAAAAACCTAGGGCATATAATCTTGGGAGTTCTAGGGCCCCATTCACTTCCAATTCCTCCCCATAATACCACAGCTGCTGGTCTCTGGAAATCATCACCTCCTGGCAGGAGGCCAGCCAGCACCAAACCACCAAGGCTAAGAACCCTCATGGAGTCCATTGCACACCTGCCACTTCTGCCAGAACAGGCACTGGTATCCATGGCTGAGAGACTCACAGACAGTTCACATCACAGGATACTGTGCAGACAACCCCTAGTACCAGCCTGGAGCTGGGTAGACTTGCTGGGTGGCTAGACCCAGAAGAGAGACAACAGTCACTACAGTTTGGCTCACAGGAAGTCACATCCATAGAAAAAGGGGGAGAGTGCTACATCAAGGGAACACCCTAGGGGACAAAATAATCTGAACAAGAGCCTTCAACCCCAGACCTTCCCTCTGACAGAGTCTACCCACATGAGAAAGGACTAGAAAACCAATCCTGGTAATATGTAAAAGCAAGACTCTTCAATATGCCCCCAAAATCACACTAGTTCACCAGCAATGGATCCAAACCAAGAAGAAATTCCTGATTTACCTGAAAAAGAATTCAGGAGGTTAGTTATTAAGCTAATCAGGGAGGGACCAGAAAAAGGTGAAGCCCAATGCAAGGAAATTTAAAATATGATACAAGAAGTGAAGGGAGAAATATTCAAGGAAATATATAGCTTAAAAAAAATCAAAAATTCAGGAAACTTGGGATATACTTTTAGAAATGTAAAATTCTCTGGAAAGTCCCAGCAATAGAATTGAACAAGCAGAAGAAAGAAATTCAGAGCTCGAAGAAAAGGTCTTCCAATTAACCCAATCCAACAAAGACAAAGAAAAAATAATAAGAAAATATGAACAAAGCCTCCTAGAAGTCTGAGATTATGTTAAACAACCAAGCCTAAATCAGTGTTCCTGAGGAAGAAGAGAACTCTAAAAGCTTGGAAAACATATTTCAGGGAATAATTGAGGAAAGCTTCCCCAGCCTTGCTAGAGACCTAGATATCCAAGCAAAAGAAGCACAAAGAACAACCAGGAAATTCATCACAAAAAGGTCTTTGCCTAGGCACATTGTCATCAGGTAATCCAAAGTTAAGATGAAGGAAAGAATTTTAAGAGTCATGAGACAGAAGCACCAGGTAACCTATAAAGGAAAACCTATCAGATCAACAGCAGAGTTCTCATCGGAAATCCTATAAGCTAGAAGGGGTTGGGGCCCTATCTTCAGTCTCCTCAAACAAAACAATTATCAGCAAAGAATTTTGTATCCAGCAAAAGTAAGCATAATATAAAGGAATGATATAGGCTTTCAGACAAACAAATGCTGAATTTGTCATTACCAAGCCACAACTATGAAAACTGCTCAAAGGAACTCTAAATCTTGAAACAAATGCTGGAAACACATCAAAACAGAACCTCTTTAAAGTGTAAATCACACAAGACCTGTAAAACAAAAATACAAGTTAAAAAGCAAAAACAAAAAAACAAAGTACACAGGCAAAAAAGAGCACAATGAATGCAACAGTACCTCACATTTCAATACAAACATTAAATGTAAATGGCCTAAATGTTCCACTTAAAAAATACAGAACTGCAGAATAGATAAGAACTCACCAACAAACTATCTGCTGCCTTCAGGAGACTCACCTAGCACACAAGGACTCACATAAACTTAAAGTAAAGGGGCAGAAAAGGCATTTCATGCAAATGGACACCAAAAGTGAGCAGGGGTAGCTATTCTTATACCAAACAAAATAAACTTTAAAGCAACAGCAGTTAAAAGAGACAAAGAGGGACATTATACCATGGTAAAAGGCCTTGTCCAACAGGAAAAGAGCATAATTCTAAACATATATGCACCTAACACTAGAGCTCCCAAACTTATAAATCAATTACTAATAGACATAAGAAATGAGATAGCAACAAGATAATAGTGGGTGACTTTAATACTCCACTGATAGCACTAGACAGATCATCAAGACAGAAAATCAACGAAGAAACAATGAATTTAAACTATACCCTGGAACAAATAGACTTAACAGATATTTACAGAACATTTCATCCAACAACTGCATAATACACATTCTATTCAACAGTGCATGGAAGTCTCTCCAAGATTGACCATATGATAGGCTACAAAACAAGTCTCAGTAAGTTTAAGAAAATCAGAATTATATCAAGCACTCTCGCAGGCCACAGTGGAATAAAACTGAAAATCAACTCCAAAAGGAACCTTCAAAGCCATGAAAATACATGGAAATTAAATAACCTGCTCCTGAATGAGGTTTGGGTCAAAAAATGTAATCAAGATGGGAATTTAAAAATTATTTGAACTAAATGACAATAATGACACAACATATCAAAACATCTGAGACACAGCAAAGGCGGTGCTAAGAGGAAAGTTCATAGTTCTAAATGCCTACATCAAAAAGTCTAAAAGAGCACAAAGTGACACTCTAAGGTCACACCTCAAGGAGGTAGAAAAAGAAGAACAAACTAAACCCAAACCCAGAAGAAGAAAGGAAATAACCAAGATCAGAGCAAAACTAAATGAAATTGCAACCAACAACAACAGAAACAATACAAAGATAAATGAAAGAAAAAGCTAGTTCTTTGAAAAGATAAATAAAATTGGTAGAACTTTGACAAGATTAACTAAGAAAAGAAGACAGAAAATCTAAATAAGCTCACTAAGAAACAAAACAGGAGATATTACAACTGACACCACTGAAATACAAAAGATCATTCAGTGCTACTATGAACACCTTTATGCACATAAACTAGAAAACCTAGAAGAGATGGATGAAGTCTTGGAAAAAGATAACCTTTTAGCTTAAATTAGGAAGAGTTAGATACCCTGAACAAACCAATAACAAGCAGTGAGATTAAAATGGTAATTAAAATATTATCAACAAAAAAAGTCCAGGATCAGATGGATTCACAGTAGAATTCTACCAGACATTCAAAGAATTGGTACCAATCCTTTTGACACTATTCCACAAGATAGAGAAAGAAGGAACCAACCCTAATTCATTCTATGAAGCAGGGATCACCCTAATGCCAAAACCAGGGAAGGGCATAACCAAAAAAACAAAAAACAAACAAACAAAAAACTGCAGGCTGATATCCTTGATGAACATAGATGCTAAAATCCTTAACAAAATACTTGCTAAACATATCGAACAACATATCAAAAAGATTATCCACCATGATCAAATGTGTTTCATACCAAGAATGCGGGTATGGTTTAATATACTCAAGTCAATAAATGTGATATTCCACATAAACATAACTAAAAACAAAAATAACATGATCATTTCAATAAATGCAGAAAAAGCATTTGACAAAATCCAGCATCTGTTTATTATTAAAACTGTCAGCAAAGTCAGCATACAAGGGACATAACTTAATGGAATAAAAGCCATCTATGACAAACCCAGAGCCAACATAAAACTGAATGGGGAAAAGTTGAAAGCATTCCCTCTGAGAATTAGACCAACACAAGGGTCCCACTCTCACCACTCCTCTTCAACATAGTACTGGAAGTCCAGGTCAGAGCAATCAGATAAGAGAAAGAAAGAGCATCCAAGTCAGTAAAGAGAAAGTCAAACTGTCACTGTTTGCTGACAATATAATTGTTTACCTTGAAAACCCTAAGGACTCCTCCACAAAGCTGCTAGAACTCATAAAAAAAATTCAGCAAAGTATCTGGATACCAGATTAATGTACGCAAATCAGTATCTCTTCTATACACCAACAGCAACCAAGCAAGTTCAAATTGTTTGAGTTCAAATCAAGTTGAGTTCATATCAAGAATTCAACCCCTTCTACAATAGCTGCAAAAAAATAAACAAATAAATAAAAGACTTAGGAATATACCTAACCAAAGAGTTGAAAGACCTCTACAAGGAAAACTACAAAACACTGCTGAAAGAAATCATAGATGATACGAATGAAAACACATCCTATGCTGATAGATGGGTAGAATCAATACTGTGAAAATGACCATACTGCCAAAAGCAATCTACAAATTTAATGCAATCTCTATCATTCTTCACAGAATTACAAAAAACAATTCTAAAATTCATATGGAATATAACCAAAGCAAGACTAAGCAAAAAGAACAAATCCAGAGGCATCACACTACCTGATTTCAAACTATACTATAAGGCCATAGTCACCACAAATAGGCACATAGACCACCTGATTTCAAACTATACTATAAGGCCATAGTCACCACAAATAGGCACATAGACCAAAAGAACAGAAGAGAGAACCCAGAAATAAACCCAAATACTGACAGCCAACTGATCTTCGACAAAGCAAACAAAAACAAAGTGGGGAAAGAACACCCTTTTCAACAAATAGTGCTGGAATAATCGGCTAGCTACATGTAGCAGAATGAAACTGGGTCTTCAACTCTCACTTTTACAAAAATCAACTCAAGATGGATTAAGGACTTAAATGTAAGACCTGACACTATAAAAGTTCTAGAAGATAACATTGGAAAACCCCTTCTAGACATTGGCTTAAGCAAGGATTTCATCACCAAGAACCGAAAAGCAAATGCAATAATAACAAAGATAAATAGCCGGGACCTAATTAAACTAAAGAGCTTTTGTACTGCAAAACGAACAGTCAGTAGATTAAACAGGCAACCCACAGAGTGGGAGAAAATTTTCACCACCTATATATGTGACAAAGGACTAATATTCAGAATCTATGACAAACTCAAACAAATCAGTAAGAAAAAAAAAAAAACAATCCCATGAAAAAGTGGGCTAAGGACATGAATAGACAATCTTCAAAAGAAGATACACAAATGGCCAATAAACATATGAAAAAAATGCGCAACATCACTAATAATCAGGAAAATGAAAATCAAAACCACAATGTGATACCACCTTACTCCTGCAAAAATGACGATAATCAGAAAATCCAAAAACAGTAGATGCTGGTGTGGATGTGGTGAACAGGGAATACATCTATACTGCTGGTGAGAATGTAAACTAGTACAGCCACTAAAGAAAACTTCGTGGAGATTTCTTAAAGAACTGAGAGTAGAACAATCATTTGATCCAGCAATCCCACTACTGGGTATCTACCTAGAGGAAAAGAAGTTATGATTCAAAAAATATACTTGCACATGCATGTCTATAGGAGCACAATTTACAACTGCAAAATTGTGGAACCAACTCTAATGTCCATAAATCAATGAATGGATAAAGAAACTGTGATATATATATATATATATATATATATATATATACACACACACACACACACATATGTATATATATGCTTACAATGGAATACTACTCAGTCATAAAAAGAAATGAATTAACAGCATTTGCAATGACCTGGGTGAGAATGGAGACTATTCTTCTAAGCAAAGTAACTCAAGAATGGAAAACCAAACACTGTATGTTGTCACTGATAGGTGAGAGCTAAGCTATGATATGCAAAGGCATAAGAATGATGCAATGGACTTTGGGGACTTGGGGAGAAGAAAGGGAGGGGAGGGAGGGATAGAAGACTACAGGTTTGGTGCAGTGTATACTGCTTGAGTGATAGGTGCACCAAAATTCACAAATCACCACTAAAGAACTTACTTATGTAACCAAATACCACCTGTACCCCAATAACTTATGGAAAATAAATAAATATAAAATTTTTTAAAAAGAATTTAAGACTAGAAGAGGAACTACCTGAAGATGAAATCTTGAAGAAGGTTTACATTTAGGGAGCTAAAGAAAAAGAGAAATAAAATAGAAATAGAACATTTTCAGAGACTTGGGAGAAACTAATATTCAAAGCTAACTTTAAAAATGGAATAGAATTACCTATTGGTTGCACTTATACTTCAGCAGACATAAACAATGAGCATCTAACTTCTCATCAGTTTTTAGTCTACATAAAAGTCAATTAACTATAGCTCAATGAGATTCATTGTTAAAGCAGACACACTGGCTAAACTTCAGGGATTCATACAAGTTTAAAAGTTATAATTTTAAAACCATCATCTCTTTTTAGCTATTAAAGTGAAAAGTAATATATAAACTTTTATTTTAAGTGTAATGTTCTTTAAAGCAATTTAATAAGACAGAATCAACAGACCAAACTGTAAGCTTCAAGAGGGCAAGGACTGTAAGTTGAATTAATAAACTCCTAAAGATTAATTAACTAGTATTTTTACTTCTGATCTTGATCTTTACTTCCTTAAAAACATATATATTTTTTTAAAGAAATATCTTCTTTTCACTACATTTATTCACAATGCAGCTCAGTTGCAAGCCCCTACTCTTTTTGGCAGCCTCCTTCTCTTTAGGGAGCTATCTTTCTCTGACTCAGACATTTCTGCCTTTCCTTCTCTCCCATGTAAGACCTCTACCTAAAATTTCCAGCTATATTTCAGCTAAAAGATCCCTTCTTTCCTGTTTGGGTAATTCACCTCTCTCCAGTTTATTTTCTACTCTGCAGTTTCCCTGTCTCTCCTTGGAAGAAAGAACTCTTACAGAACTTTCTTAGCCCTCAACATATCTGAGCACAGTGATTTAGAGGTATGTTAATTTTTTTTCTCAGATATGACTTTTTAGATTGAGAATGAATTCCCAGAATCACTTCAAACGGAAACTTAAATACATTAACTTATTATGTGCCAATTAACTGATTTTTTTCTATGTAAACACTTTGTCACCATTAAATATTAAATGTAAAACGTTGTTATCAATTTAAGGATTATTCAGTATTTAACACAATTAAATCATATTTATGGACTATCATGTCAATTCAGAAATCATCGGTTCTTAAAATTAAAATATAAATATAGACAATTAAACTCAACATCATTGAGCAGAAGCAAAGAAATAATAAAAACTAAGAACACTTATCAGTGGAATTGTAAACAGGAAAGCCATCAAGAAAATTCAATGGAAAAAAAGCTGATTCTATGAAAAAATCAAATTTATAAATCCCTAGTAAGACAATTGGGAAAGCTAGATGGAAAAGGCACAAATCACCAGCATCAGAAATAAATCAGGGGCTATCAACACAGATCCTATAGTTGTCAAAAGGATAATAAGGGAATACCACAAATGATTTCATGGTCATAAATTTGACAACCTAAAGTGCAATAAAAAATATATACACATATACACTCAGAAGAAATGAAATTGAAAATCCGCAAGCTACCAAACTCAACCAAGATGAAATAAGCAAACTAAATAGTCCTGCAAACACTAAAATGAATTAACAATTTAAAAGCTCCAGAGAAAGAAATCACTGGGCACATATGGTTTCACTGAAGAGTTCTGCCAGACATTTGCATAACAAAATCAAATTTTATATAATCTCTTCCAGAAATAAAAGAGGAAAGAAGATTTCTCATCTCGTTTTATGAAGATAATACTACCTGAGACCAAAATCAGACAAAGACAAAACAGAGAAAGAAAACTGCAGGTCAGTATCTCTCAGGAATTTGGATGCAAAACTCCTCAACAAAATATTAGCAATTGAATCCAGCAATGTATAAAAATTATTATAAACATGTCCAAGTGGTATTTATTCTAGGTAGGTAAGCCTGGTTCAACATTTGAAAAATCAGTGTAATCTACCATATACCAAGGCTAAAGGAAAACTCATATGAGCATATCAATTAATGCAGAAAAAACATTTCACAACATCAATCAATCATAATAAAAACACTCACCAAGCTAGGAAGCTTCTTCAACTTGATAAAAATGCATCTACAAAACACCTATAGTTAATATACTTAATGGTGAAAGACTCAGGCAAGGATGTTCATTCTTACCACTCTTATTCAAACATAGTACTCAAAGTTCTAGCCATTTCAGTAAGACAAAAAAAAAGGTAAAGAAAAAGAGAAACACACATATTAGAATGGAGTAAAGCTGTCTCTTTTTGCAGGTGACAAGTTGTCTGTGTAGAAAATTCTAAGGAATACACACATACACAAAAACTCCTAAAACTAGGAAGTTCAGCAAGGTTGTAGGACACAAGATTAACTAAGAAAAGTTCATTGGATTTCTATATACAAAGAAAGAACATGCGGAAGCCAAAATTAATATTACAATGTCATTAGGATCTTTCAGAAAAAAAGGAATACTTAAATATAAACTTAACAAAACACATTCAGCATCTGTATGCTGAAAGTTATAAAATGATGATTAAAAAAAATCAAAGACCTAAATAAATGGAAAGACATGCTTGCTGCATTTATGGACTGGAAATCTTAACACAGTAAAGATGTTAATCCTTTCCAAATTAATCTATAGGTTTAATGCAATTCCTATAAGAATTCCAATAAGGGTTTTTTGTAAGCATACACAGGACAAGCTTATTCTAATATTTACATAAAAAGACATCAATCCTAGAATAGCTAAAACCATCTTGAAGAAGGAATAAAGTAGAAGGACTCACTCTACCCAATATTCAGTCCCACTATGTACATAGAGTGTAATCAAAGACAGTGTGATATTGTTGATGGATAAATATAAGGATCAATGGAAGAGCATAGAGAACCCATGCAAATAGACCCACACAAAATATGCTCAATGGATATTTGACAAAGGTGCAAAAGTAATTCAATGGAGATGGGTAGCTTTTTCAACATATGGTGCTGGAACACGATAGGAAAACACGAATCTCAACATAAATCTTATACCTTATACAAAAATTAACTCAGAGTGGGTCACAAACTTAAAAAACATACAACTCTGAAATTTTTAGGAAAAAAATAAGAGAAGATCTTGAAGATCCAGGGTCAAGCATGAATTCTAAGACTTGACACCGAAATCACAATCCATATGAGATAAAATTAATAAATTAGACTTCATCAAAGTTTTTACATTTTTCCGCCAAGTGTGGTGGCTCATGTCTGTAATCCTAGCACTTTGGGAGGCCGAGGCAGATGGATCACCTGAGGTCAGGAGTTTGAGACCAGCCTGGCCAACATGGTGAAACTCCATCTCTACTAAAAGTACAAAAAAATTCACCAGGCATGGTGGTATGTGCCTGTAATCCCAGCTACTCAGGAAGCTGAGGCAGGAGAATCTGTTGAACCCAGCAGGTAGAGATTGCAGTGAGCCAAGATTGTGCCATTACGCTCCAGCCTGGGTGACAGAGCAGGACTCTGTCTAAAAATAATATTTAAAAAAGTTTAAAAAATTTTTTCAGTGAAAGACCCTTTTAAGAAGATGAAAAATTAAGCTACAAACTAGGAGAAAATATTTTCAAACCATCTGTCTAACAAAGGTCTAGCATCTAGAATATATTAAGAACACTCAAAACTCAATAGTAAACAAATAATCCAAATAGGAAAAGACATGGAGCTAGGTGTGGTGATACGCACCTGTAATCCCAGCTCTCAGGAATCTGAGGCGGGAGCATCTCTTGAGCCTGGGAGTTCAAGACCAGCCTGGGCAATGTAGAGAAACCCTGTCTCGATAAAAATAAAAATAAAGAAATGAACAGATATTTAACCAAAGAGGATACATAATTGACAGATAAACACATGAAAATATATCAGTCATTAGGGAAATACAGAAATAACTACATACCTATCAGAATGACTAATGTACAAAATAGCAACAAGACTAAATGCTGACAGAGATTCAGAGAAACTAAATCACTCATACATTGCTGTTGAGAATGAAAAATGGTACCACCACTATGTAAAACAATTTGACATTTTCTTATGAAACTAAACATGCAACTCACATATGATGCAGAAACTATATCCTTGGGCAATCCTAGAGAAATGAAATTTCATGTTCACACAAATATTTGTCATGGATGTTTTATTTATGGTCATCAAAAACTGAACACAACCCACATGTCCTTCAACAGGTGAACAGTGAAACAACTGGTACATCCATATATCATAGAATATTACTCAGCAGTAAAAGAATACTTATGACAACATGGATGAATCCCTGGGGAATTATACTGAGTGGAGAAAGTCAATGCTAAAAGGTTAAATACTATATAACTTGATTTATAGAACAGTCTTTAAATGACAAAATTATGGAAATGGAGAAGAGATGACTGGTTGCCACTGCAGGGATGGGAGTAGATGGGTGTGGCTATGAAGGAGCAATGGAAGGAATCCTTGTGATGATGGAGTTGCTCTGTATCTTGCCAATAGCATGTCAACATCCTGATTGTGATATTGTACTATAGTTTTGAAGATGCTACCATTGAGGGAAGCTAGATAGAAGGTCCATAGAATCTCTATTATTTCTTAAAACTGGTTGTGAATCTCCAATTATCTCAAATTAAAAGTACAATTTAAAATCATCAGTTCTAATCTTTTTCTATTTTCTAATCGTTTGAAAAAAATGTACTGATTCCAAAAGAAGAAGAGAAAGTCAAATTACATAAAATACTATGGAGAGGAAATGACGACTTTAATCTATTTTATGGAATACTAATACTTGTAATACTAACAACCCATATTACAAACATGAAGCATCATATGGAATATTACAAGACTACAGACTATGGCACTGCTTTCTCACTTTATATGGAGCAAGGTGGTGTGTGAGGAACCAAAATAAATTGGGTAGCATACAATCTCAGTTTCTCCTTATAGAATGTTAATAAAATGGCATTTCTATCTCAATCTCTTTCAAATTATGGCTTTAAGCAGTGTTTCTTCTGTTATCATTGATCAGTCATATTAATGAGTTTTATCCACTGATGGTAGTACATCCATTAACATTAAGATAGTTTATGTAGGACATTAGTTAGTTAATTGGATTAATTCTATAACATAAAGTGAAAATTGTCTCATTTCTTTTATTTACTTATTTAGTAAAAATAATTTCAACTTTCTTTTTAGATTCTGGAGCTACATGTTCAGGTTTGTTACTTGGGAATATTGTGCAATGCTGAGGTTTGGAGTATGAATGATTCTATCACCAAGATTTTGAGCATAATACCCAATAGCTAGTTCTTCAAACCTTGACACCTTCCCTCCCTCTCCTCTCTAGTAGTCCCCAGTGTCTATTGTTGCCATCTTTATGTCTATGAGTACCCAGTGTTTATCGCTCACTTATAAGTGAGAGCATACAGTATTTGGTTTTCTGTTCATGCATTAATTTGCTTAAGATGATGGCCTCCAACTGCATCCATGTTGTTGCAAAGAACATAATTTTGTTCTTTTTTATGGCTGTGTAGAATTCCATGATTGGAATTCTATTTTATTTATTTTTTATTTTTATTTCAATCATTTTAGGGGACCAGGTGGAGTTTGGTTACATGGATAAGTGCTTTAATGGTGATTTCTAAGATTTTGGTGCACCCATCACCTGAGCAGTCAGTGTACACTGTACCTAGTATGTAGTCTTTTGTCTCTCCCCTTTCCTACCCTTCCCTGCAAGTCCCCAAAGTCCATTGTGTCATTGTTATGCATTTGTGTCCTCATAACTTAGCTGCCACTTATAAGTGAGAACATACCATGTTTGATTTTCCATTCCTGAGTTACTTCAGTTAGGATAATGGTGTCCAACTCCATCCAGGTTTCTGCAAATGCCATTATTTCATTCCTTTTCATGGCTGAGTAGTATTCCATGGTATGTGTGTATATATATGATATATATTATATCATATATATCATATATATATATATATTCACATTTTCTTTGTCCACTTGTTGATTGATGAGGATTTGAACTAGTTCCATGTTTTGGCAATTGCAAATTGTGCTTTTATGAACATGCACGTGCAACTGTCTTTTTCATATAATGACTTCTTTTCCTCTAGACAGATAGCCAGTAGTGGGATTGCTGGATCCAATGGTAGATCTACTTTTAATTCTTTAAGGAATCTTCATACTGTTGTCCACAGTGGCTGATATGGTTTGGCTCTGTGTCCCCACTCAAATCTCATCTCAAATTGTAATCCCCATGTGTCAAGGGAGGGACTGGATGGGAGGTGATTGGATCATGGGGGGCAGTTTCCCCTCATGCTGTTCTCACGATAGTGAGTGAGTTCTCACAAGATCTGATGGTTTTAAAGTGTTTGGCAGTTTCCCCTTCACGTGCTCTCGCTCTCTCTCTTGCCACCCTGTGAAGAAGGTACTTGCTTCCCTTTCAACTTCCACCGTAATTTTAAGTTTCCTGAGATTTCCCCAGCCATGTGGAATTGTGAGTCAATTAAAATTCTCTTTATAAATTACCCAGTCTTAGTTGGTTTGCTATAGCAGTGTGAAAATGGACTAATACAGTAATTGTAGTAGTTTACATTCCCACCAGCAGTTTAAAAGTACTCTCTTTTCACCACTCCCATGCCAAAATCTATTAAATTTTTAATTTTTTAATTATGACCATTCTTGTAGAAGTAAGGTGGTGCTGTCACATTGTGGTTTTGATTTGCATTTCCTTGATAATTAATGATGTTCAGCATTTTTTCATGTTTGTTGGCCACTGTATATCTTCTTTTGAGAATTGTCTATTCATATCCTTAGCCCACTTTTTGATGGAATTATTTCATTTTTTTTTTCTTGCTGATTTGTTTGAGTTCCTTGTAGATTCTGGGTGTTAGTCCTTTGTTGAACACATAGTTTGCAAAAATGTTCTCCCACTCTGTAGGTTGTCTGTTTACTTTGCAGATTATTTATTTTACTGTGCAGAAGCTTTTTAATTTAATTAAGTCCCAAATATTTATCTCTGTTTTTGTTGCATTTGCTTGTGGGTTCTTGACCATGAACTCTTTGCCTAAGCCAATGTCTAGAAGAGTTTTTCTGATGTCATCTTCTAGAACTTTTATGGTTTTGGGTCTTAGATTTAAGTATTCGATTCATCTTGAGTTGATTTTTGTATAAGGTGAGATGAGGATCCAGTTTTATTGTTTTACATGTGAATTGTCAATGATCCCAGTTCCGTTTGTTAAATAGGGTGTCCTTTCCCTACTTTAAGCTTTTGTTTGTCTTGTTGAAGATCAGTTGGCTTTAAGTAATTGGCTTTATTTCTGGGTTCTCTATTCTGTTCCATTGGTCTATATGCCTATTTTTTATACCAGTACCACACTGTTTGGGTGACTATGGCCTTTTGGTATATTACGAAGTCAGTTAATGTGACACCTCCAGATTTGTCCTTTTTGCTTAGTCTTCCTTTGGCTATGTGGGCTCTTTTTTGATTCCATATGAATTTTATGATTGTTTTTCCTAGTTCTGTGAAAAATAATGATGGTATTTTCATGGGAACTGCACTGAATTTTTAGATTGCTTTTTGGTAGTATGGTCATTTTCACAATATTGATTCTACTCATCCATGAGCCTAGGAGTCTTTCAATTTGTTTGTGTTGGCTATGATTTCTTTCAGCAATGTTTTGTTATATTACTGTAGAGGTCTTACATCTCTTTGGTTAGGTATATTCCTAAGTGTTTGTTGTTGTTGTCATTGTTGTTTTGCAGCTATTGTAAAAGGGGTTGAGTTATTGACTTGATGCTCAGCTTGGTTGCTGTTGGTGTATAGCAGTGCTACTGACTTATGTACATTGATTTTGTATCCTGAAACTTTACTGAATTCATTTATCAGATCTAGAAGCTTTTAGGATGAGTCTTTAGGGTTTTCTAGGTATATCATCAGTGGCAGTTTGACTTCCCTGTTTACTGGTCTGAATGCCCATTATCTCTTTCTCTTCTCTGATTGTTCTTCCTAGGACTTCCAGTACTATGTTGAATAGAAGTGATATAAATGGGCATTCTTGTCTTGTTCCTGTTCTCAAGGGGAATGCTTTCAACTTTCCTCCATTCTGTTAACTGTTGGCTGTAGGTTTGTCATAGATGGCTTTTATTACTTTAAGGTATGTCCCTTCTATGCTGATTTTGCCAAGAGTCTTAATCATAAAGAAATGCCAGCCTTTGTTAAATGCTTTTCTTTGCATCTATTGAGATGATCATATGATTTTGGTTTTTAATTCTGTTTATGTGATGTATCACATTTATTGACTTGCATGTGTTAAACAATGCCTACATCTCTGGTATGAAACACACTTTTTGATGCGCAGTTGGATTTGGTTAGCTAGTATTCTGTTGAGGATTTTTTCATCTATGTTTATCAGGGATATTAGTCTGTAGTTTTCCTTTTGGCTGCTGTTATATCCTTTCCTGGTTTGGGTATTAGGATTATACTGGCTTCATAGAATACATTAAGGAGGATTCCCTCTTTCTCTATATTTTAAAATAGTATCAGTAGGATTGGGACAAGTTCTTCTTTAAATGTATGATATAATTCAACTGTGATTCTATCTGGTCCTAGGCATTGTTGTTGTTGTTGGCAATTTTTAAATTACCATTTCAATCCCACTATTTGTTATTGGCCTCTTCAGAGTTTCTATTTCTTCCTGGTTTAATCTAGAGGATTGTGTATTTCAGAAATGTATCCATATCCTTTAGGTTTTCTAGTTTGTGTTTGTAAAGGTGTTCATAATAGCCTTGAATGATCTTTCGTATTTCTGTGGTATGGTTGTAATATTTCCTGTTTCACTTCTGATTAAGCTTATTTGGATTTTCTCTCTTCGTTTCTTGGTTAATCTTGCTACTGGTCTATCAGTTTGATTTATCTTTTCAAAGAACCAGATTTTTGTTTCATTTATCTTTTGCATTTTTCATTGTTGTTTCAATTTCATTTAGTTTTGTGCTGATCTTGCTTATTTCTTTTCTTCTGCTGGTTTGGGTTCAGTTTGTTCTTGGTTCTCTAGCTCCTTGATGTGTGACCTTAGATTGTCTATTTATGCTCTTTCAGACTTTTTGATGTAGGCATTTAATGATACAAAATTTCCTCTTAGAACTGCCTTTGTTGCATCCCAGAAGTTTTTATAGGTTGTGTACCTATTATTGTTCAGTTCAAAGAATTTTTTCCATCTTGATTTCACTGTTGACCCCATGATCATTCAGAGCAGGCTATTTAATTTCTATGTATTTGTATGCTTTCGCGGTTTCTTTTGGAGTTGATTTCCAGTTTTATTCCACTGTAATCTGAGAGAGTACTTGATATAATTTCGATTTTCTTAAATTTATTGAGACTTGTTTTGTGGACTATCCTATGGTCTAGAGAAAGTTCCATGTGTTGATAAATAGAATGTATATTCTGCAGTTGTTGGGTAAAATGTTCTGTAAATATCTGTTAAGCCCATTTGTTCTAGGACATAGTTAAAGTACATTGTTTCTTTGTTGACTTTCTGTCTTGATGACCTGCCTAGTGCTGTCAGTGGAGTACTAAAGTCCCCCACTATTATTGTGTTGCTGTCTCTCTCGTTTCCTAGGCCTAGTAGTAATTGTTTTATAAATTTGGGTGCCCCAGTCTTAGGTGCTTATATATTTAGGATTGTGATATTTTCCTATTGGACTAGTCCTTTTATCATTATATAATATCCCTCTTCATCTTTTTTTAACTGTTATTGTTTCAAATTCTCTTTGACATAAGAATAGCTACTTCTGCTCGCTTCTGGTGTCCATTTACATGGAATCTTCTTCTACCCATTTGCCTTAAGTTTATATGAGTCCTTATGTGTTCATTGAGCCTCTTTAAGACAGTAGATACTTGGTTGGTGAATTCTTATCTATTCTGCCATTCCGTATCTTTGAAATGTAGCATTTAGGCTATTTACGTTCAGTGTTAGTATTGACATGTGAGGTCCTGTTCTAGTCATCATGCTGGTTGTTCTGGTTGTTGCCTGAATGGCTTGTTTTTTGTTTGTTTGTTTTGTTTTGTTTTCTGTTGTGTTATTGTTGTATAAGCCCTGTGAGATTCATGCTTTAAGGAGGTTCTATTTTGGTGTGTTTCAATTTTGTTTCAAGATTAAGAGCTCCTTTCAGCTTTTTTTTTTTTTTTTTGTAGTGCTATCTTGGTAGTGGTAACATCTCTTAGCATTTGTTTGTTGCGTTCATTTCTGAAGCTTTATTTGGCTTGATACAAAATTCTTGACTAATCATTGTTTTGCTTAAGAAGGTTAAAGATAGGACCTCAATCCTCTCTAGCCTGTAGGACTTTTGCTGAAAAATCTGCTGTTATTTCTATCATTTTTCCTTTATAGGTTACCTGATGCTTTTGCTTCACAGCTCTTAATATTCTTTCCTTCATCTTGACTTTAGATAACTTGATGGCTATGTGCCTAGGCAATTATCTTTTTGCAATGAATTTTCTGCTGTTCTTTGAGATCCTTGAATTTGAATGTCTACATCTCTAGCAAGGCCAGGGAAGTTTTCCTCAATTAATCCCTCAAATAAGTTTTCCAAACTTTTAGATTTCTCTTCTTCCTCAGGAACACCAATTTTTCTTAGGTTTAGTTGTTTAACATAATCCCAAACTTCTTGAAGGCTTTGCTCATTATTTTTTAAATTCTTTTTTCTTTGTCTTGTTGGATTGGGTTAATTCGAAAGCCTTGTCTTCAAGCTCTGAAGTTCTTTCTTCTACTTATTCAACTCCTTTGTTGAAACTTTCCAGTGTAATTGGCATTTCTTTTAGCAGATTTTTCATTTCTAGAAATTGTGATTGTTTTGTATTTATGATATGTATTTCTCTGGAGATATTTTCATCCATATCCTGTATTATTTTTAAAATATCTTTTAGTTGGTTTTCACCTTTCTGTGGTGTTTCCTTGAGTAGCTAACAATCCATCTTGTAAATTCTTTTTCTTGCAATTCAGGGATTTCTTCTTGGTTTGGATTTATTGCTGGTGAGCTAGTATAATCTTTTCGGAGTGTTAAAGATCTGTGTTTTGTCACATTACCAGAATTGTTTTTCTAGTTCCTTCTCATTTGGGTAGACTATGTCAAAGGAAAGATCTGGGACCCAAGAACTGCTGTCACATTTTCTTTGTACCGTGGGGTGATCCCTTGATGTGGTGCTCTCCATCTTCCCCTAGGGATGGGGCTTCCTGAGAGACTGCCATGATTGTTATTACTCTTCTGTGTCTAGCCACCCAGTGGCACTACCAGGCTCTGGGCTGGTACTGGGGAGTGTCTACAAAGAGTCCTGTGATGTGATCCATCTTCAGGTCTCTCAGCTATAGATACCAGCACCTATTCCAGTGGAGGTAGCAGGGGGTGAAGTGGACTTTGCAAGAGTTTCCAATTGTTTTGTTTAGTGAACTGTTTTTTTTTTTTTAATGTTGTTTATGCTAGCAGTGAGGTTGTCACGTGGACAGACTCAGAACCTCTGGTTAGCCAGGATGTTATGTGAGGTGAAATTAGTTGTTCTTTTCTCCTTCAGTGGAGCAGGGATGTTCTATTATGAATTGTTGTGATGATTTGAGTTGGTTGGCCTCCAGCCAAGTAGTAGTGCTCTCTAGAAAGCATCCGCTGCAGTAGTATGGAGACCCATGAGCTTGCCCTAAAGTTGCTGGATAAGTATTAAGTTTTCTCAGGTGATGAGTGGGGCCACAGAGCTCCCACAGCTTATGCCATTTGTCTTTGGCTACCAGGGTAGGAAAGGAAAGACCATCAATGGGGGAGAAGTAATATGGCCTTTGCTACTTTGTACAGGTTGCCAGGGAAGTGGGAGAAAGCCAGCAATGACAGTCCTCACCCAGCTCCCATGCAGCCAGCAAGGCCAGTCTCATGCTCACTGTGCTCCCTTAACAGGCAACAGAGCTAAATTTATATTCAGGCCTCTAGTGCACAGACCTGACATCTTGCCCCAGGCGACAAGCATACTTGCTGAGAAGCCCCCCCCTGCCACAGTTTCTGTGCTGGGGTCTACACTTCCCATCCCACCCCACCCCAGATTCTGCCCAGGAAAGTTCGTGCTCAGTCGAAATTATTCCAAAGTTCAGTTGTAAGTCTCCTTCTCCCATGGCCCTTTCCCAATTCCACTGGCTGCTCTTCCCAGGGACACATGTGAGATAAAGTCAGAAATGGCTTCCCTGGGAATTGGGAGTGCCTACAGGGCTCTTCACACTGCTTCTTCTACTTTTATATTTTTCTTGGCCCTCTAAATTTGTTTTAGCTCTAGGTAAAGTTAAATCCTTCTCCCGTGACCTGGATTTTCAGGTTCCCAGTAGGGATTTGTGTTCGGCAGTGGACTTTCCCCTCTCACACTTTGGGAACTCACAGGTTTTCAGCTGTCTCATGGAGTTTGAAGCAGCAAGCCATTTCTTTTAATAGGTCTGGGAATTCTTTCAGGTTTCCTGGTATATTCCTATGGTAGTTCTTGGAGTAAAAGTTCATGATTTGAGTCTCCGCCTGCTGTTCTGTCTGTGTCAGTGGGAGCTGCAAGTTAGCCCTGCCTCTTATCTGCCTTTTTTTATTTTCTGAAAATGTCATCATTTCTGTGCAAAGAAAACAACTGTAAAGGTACAATCTAGAAGTTGAAGCTTGGGATTGGATGCTGATGTTATAGAACCTTTATTCTTTTCATTATTTTGTATGCACCTTGATACAATACCATACCATGACATGCCATTTGTATATTTCGGTATCTGTTAATTCATTTATTTTTGTGTTCATTTGTTCAACTAGCATTTAGTAAGGATATAATAGGTGCATAAAATTATGCTTGGCATGAAAGTAGAGCAGAAAAGTCGATAAAGCTCTACCCATCATGAAGGTAGTACATATCAAGAAACATTGGTAATATTAAAGGAAAAGTCTTAAGTGCCTTAAGATACAGTTCCTATAAGCAAAGGGCATTCAGTATTCAGAAGAAGTGAGTGTTTCCCACTCAGAGAAACTAGGGAAGACTTTGTAGAGAGAATAGTGTGTGGTTTGATTTTTTAAAAGGCTGGACTTAAATAGGCTGAGACAATAAAGGATTAGGACAGAATGTGGCAAAGACCCTCTACAATTGCAAGGGAAGTCTGAGGTCATCTAGGCTGGCAAAGAGATGTGTCTTTTGTGTGTATGTGTGTGTGTGTGTGTGTATGTTTTACTTCTAACATTGGTCAGTCAAGCTTGGTTCGATTCCCAGTTATAGATCAGGGAGACTACTTTGCAAATAACATTTTTCAACCATTATGTAAATTTCTTATAAGTATCTATTTCCTTTTTCAATAAAATGAACTTTACAGAAGTTAAGAACCACAAATACATAAAATACCTTAATAAGTACATATATATTGTTACTTTTATTGCCAATGCAGATAGAATGAGATAAAGTTAACACAAAAGGTGGCAAACAGGAAATTATTCACAATGATAAATTTAGTGGGCTTAGGGTTTAAGGATGGTAGCACTGAAGTGCAACAGGTTCTCAAATAATATCATTTTGCTAGATGGTTAATGAGAAAAAAAAAAATGATTCCCAGCTAGAGCCACTGTCTGTGTGGAATTTGCATGCTCTCCCTATGTCTGTGTAGGTTTCTCTGGATACTTTGATTTTCCTCCTTAGCCCAAAGATGTTCTCATCTGGTTAACTGGCATGTCTTAATAGTCCCAGTGTGAGTGAGTATGGGTATGTGAGTGGTCCTGTGATGGATGGCATCCTGTCTAGGGTGGGTTCCCACCTTGCACCCTGTGCTGCCAGCATAAGCTCCAGCCATCCATGACCCTGAACTGGAATAAACAGGATGGAAAATGAATTAAATACAAATTATTGAAAGGTACAAAATTTTAAAGTCTATGATAATCATACAAATGCACAACAATAAACAATGTGGTACAAAAGTGCTCAGTGAGCACATGATATTTGTGTTAGTTTTTGAATTGCATGGTGGTGGGAGGTGCTCCTTACAATGTTTATTTTGCAAATATTTATTTCTTAATTTAACCCACTACTACAATTGTCATTATTCACCAAATCACCAAAAATTAGGTAAACAGTTATTTTACTTGTTTTCATTAATCTTTCTTAAGTGTATGTATAGCTCATGTTTATTTCAATGTTTAGTATTAGAAATATTTTGAGTCTTTATTTAGAAGTTTAATGATGTTTTTATGACCACAAAGATGCCATAAGAACTAACTCTTGCTTATATCAATTCATGTACAGTAAATTGGTTTAGTTATATTTTAATTATATCACTTAAAATGGCAGTTTTCCAGAATCTATCAGTGAGGTCGAGTGAAGACTTATGTGCTAGGGAAGTCTGGGATTTAGAGGTAGTGTATAAAGAAAAAGCGAAATTAATATTCATCATGATGAGGCAGTGTTATAAAGGGGCAATCATTTCCAAAGTCAGTGTGAGGATTTGCCCAATGTGAACTTTCAGTTTGTAGCTGTTTCTACCTGGGGAAGCTCAGGCTGACAAATTACTTGAGTGCATATGTTTATCTACTGCTAACATTCTGAAGAGCTGAAGAAAGGTGCTGGGATTTTTCTACCTGCATATTAGTTAATTTGGGACATCATTTTTGATGTCCATCCAAATGCTTTCATTTTAGACGTTCAGTAAAATCTAATGCCAAGCAAAATGTCTGCTCGTGAATTTGAACTCTCTCTTTCCCTGTTCATCCAAAGTCTGGACACTCTTGTGTGTGTGTGCATGTGATGTGTGTTTGTGTGTGTACATGTGTATATACTGTATGCGCGCATGCAGTACATGTGAGTGTTGATGAGGGGAGAGCAAAAGGAGTGATTAAGGAAGGTGATCCTACCACATGTGAACTATTGGTAAACTGATCTTCAATTTCCTTGAAACTCTAAGAACCACTTTCATTAATTAGAAAATGATATTCATCTTTGCAAAAAGTAGTTATATCAAATTTAATAAGTTCTAAAGTTGTAAAGCAATGTTTGATCTATCTGTGAATGTTGATAAATTCTCAAACATAATAGAGTTATCAATTTTTTCAGATAACTTTTGAAACTTTAGGCTTCAATCTTGAACATTTTTAAAAAATTAAGATAGCTGGCCTTGATCATACCCCACCTCCAACTAGACCAATGAGTAGCATAAGAAAAATATATGTAAGGTCTTGAAACATGAAGACAAAAAGCCTTCATATATATATATTCCTGCTCCTTCTGCTCTCTAATTCCATAGAGTTACCGTGAACATATATAATAGACCTGTTTCCCACAGCACATTTCAAAAGAGGAAACATAATCAGATCAACAAGGAGTGTTTTTAATTTAACCTGATGAGCTGTATTTCAAATCGCCATGCAGATAGGCGACTTCAGAGTCATTTGCTTACACACACACACATCCCTACCCATTTGATGATCACAAAGCAAACTCCTCTAATCACAGGATTGCAGGACTGAACTTCTTGGGAGACATGCCATCCAAGAACCCACAACTTCACAGGGAAATTTAATTACTACATTGCCCCACAGAGCTCACCCTCAACTCTGACGAGCAGATTTCATGTTAACCTTATAAACAAAATGTCTAAACTCATCCTGTTCAGAATTTTTAAAAAATGGCTGTGCATTTTTTTAAGTACTCAGCCCCAAGATGAAGAATCCTTAAAGAAAACAATTGTACATAAGCTGATGTGATAATGTCAAATACCAGATACCATGCAGAAAATCCAGTATGAGTTTTCTCCTTCACGTAAAGGTCCAGTTCACTCACCTGAATAAACTGGCCTCTGATATGCATTACACCATGAGTGTGAGATCAGAATTTTATTCCTTGACTAATACCTAATGTAGAAACACGTAAAGCCCATGTTTCTTTAAATAGCTGTAGTTATAATTATTTTAAACCATTATCAAGTGCAAAAGTATTTGAGTATTATCAAGTGCAAAATTTTAAAGCGTTGGTTCCAAATTATGAATTGCTCACATTGGACAAATCACTTCACACCCAGATGCCTGACAATTGCTCTCAAGGACCAGACTGGAAATCCTCTATCCTAACACTTAGGTTTTCTTTAAACTCTGCAATTGCTTTGATGTCCAAACAGGAATCTAAAGGTAGATTTAAAAAATAGTAAAGATAACATAAGAGACTAAAGAAACCAAAGAAACTGAATGTTCTGGGAGTTTATCTTTTTCAAGCATTAACAGATTGCAATTGTGTTTATATTTTTTGGCAAGCATGTTTATTTTGCACTGATGAAAATATTTGGCTTTGAAAAACGTGTTTTGGTCAGGTAGACTCATGACCCAAGTCATTCATCACCGGCGTAATGTCAGGACTAGGACCGTTTAGCTCCTGTAGGAGAACATGAACCCCCAGCATATGGGGCAACCAGCATTCCCTAAAAGAGCAAGTATCTAAGGGTGGTACCACATGGCCCAAGTGTCAATAGCAGCTGCAGGTCCTTGTCTCCTTCCCCACTCCACCCTGTATAGACCTGCAAATTACAGTATGACTCAGATCTTCCCTACTGCTAAGGGAAGAATACATGGGACCACAATCTTGAAAAGTGGAAGGGAGTCTGCTGCAGGTCTGGGCTGACTGTCTTCACCCCCAGCTAGAGTCATCTCTCAGTGTACATTCTTTTCTGTTTTATAGGACAGTGTAATGCAATAAATCTGGATGCGTGGCAGTTGTGAACTGGTGGGGAGTGGGGTGGGGGAAGGAGAACAGATGATGATACATTCCTACTCGTGTCATAAATGACCACAAACTTCTTCCATGGGTCATAGTACAAATGGCAATGTCCCTAAGTTATTTGAGTAAGTCTGCCTACTGTAATCACATAGATTAAGAGTCTATTTACATACATATGCAGAAAATTCTGTAGCTGGAAGGTAAGTAGGCCAGATGGAGCATTTTAGAAAGCCCAAACACAATTTGCTGTCATGTGATGCTATAACATTGCTACTGCTGCACAACAAATAAGGGATAAAAATGTACTCCTTGTTTGAACTTTATCTTAGCAACTTACCCTGAAGTCCTCTGTCCCTGTATTGGTGGCTATTTGAACCTTGTACAGCACATACAGAAGGTTGACCACCAGCTGATACATCTGTGCTATAACAAACAGTATTAACAGTTAGGATCAAATGCAATAATACCTAAAACTTCTTTCCATTTTATCTGACCTGCAAGCCTCCCTGATGCTTAAAACATGCTTGGTCCTTTCTTTATATCCTGGTGCTAGTGGAGACAAGTTCCTGATGGAATTTTCCATATCTTTTGGCTTGTGGGACAATCCCTTTACCAGGTGCATTGCCTGTTTCAGTGGCATACATTTTTGAAATGCCTTCTTTTTTTATCCAATATTATGGCAGATTTGTATTTTCACAGTTTATACATCTGTATGTCTTCATGGTGATTCAGGCATGTCCTGGCACTTAGTCATTACAGCACAAGAAAATAAGGATTCTCCACAATTTCTCTCATCGTTGAGCCTCAGGCCTTCTTTGTGTGTTTAAGGGTTGAAAGTCAGAGGGGGGTACATTCCTATTAATAGATAAAAAATGAACCTAAGAGAAAGGCTGTATGAGGATAAGCTCTTGCAACACATACATAAAGCTGGTGCTTCACTTCCTACTTTTGGATTGTCTGGGGTGAGCAGAAATGCTCGAGACCCAGCTGCTTCTTATGTGCTTCACCATGAAAAACTGCCTCCTCTGAAGTGCCTGCTTTTTTAGATGTCATATGATTCTTGCAGCTGAAGCAGCCCTTCTCCAACTTGGCTCTTTTACATGCAAAATATTTTAAATCATGTTCACATTAGCTTAGAGTACCTTAATTCCAATCTTTTAAGCTAAAATAAGAAAGACTTGTTTTCTTTTATTGAAACAGGGAGGGGCTTCCTGTAGGGCAAAAGGGGTCAAAATATTTAATCTCAGTTTGATACCAAGTTCATCACCTTTATTGTTCAATGAGTTTTCTTTCTGATTATCTTATGTTTTCAGAGTCTAAGCAGTTTTATATCTAAGAACCAAAGGACTAAAGTGTTTTTGAACTTTATATGCAAGAAAGAAAAAACAATGGCCTATATAAGGTTGAAACTCAAATATCTTAAATTGATTTTTCACCTAATTCCTCAATCCTTTTCTAAGAGTGTAAATATTTAGCTGATATTTCTTACATACATATCTGAATTAACTCTGTACTGTGTTTAATTCTCAGACTCTTGATCTTGGGTAGCAGGACCAACTCTCTAGCTTTTTATGCTAAAAGTAACGAAAGTGGGGAAGAACCTACGGGCAACAGATGAGCCACTACTCTTGGACTATCTCTGGATTTCCCTTTTTGTACTCAGAAAGGCCAAGTCCCCTTCATTCTGGATGGGCTCTTCTAGGAGCAGGCTTTCTGAGAATCATAGATCTGTGACCTATTTTGACAGAATGTGTATGTATGAAGGCATATTTAAAATGTTTGCCCTGGAGTTACCCCAAGTTGCCAGGCTTCTGGAACTGCCTTTTCTTTACTATCTAAATAAACTGGATCAATACTCCAGTCCCAGTGCCCTTCCCTATATTTTTACAGATTTCCCAGAGAGATTTGTGAACCAGCATGGCTTTTTAAAAATTTTTCATTTTTATTTTAGATTCAGGGGATACATATGCAGGTTTGTGACAAGAGTATATTGCATGATACTGAAGTTTGGGCTTCTGATTACTCCGTCACCCAAGTAGTGAGCGTAGTATTTAACAAGAAAGTTTCTAACCTTTTCCTCTCTTTCTACCTTCTTGGATTACCTAGTGTCTATTATCCATGCAGTTATGTCCATGTGTACCAAAGATTTAGCTCCCAGATATAAGTGAGAACGTGACATTTGATTTTCTGTTTTTGTACTAATTCACTTAGGATAATCCATCTTGATGCAAAGGTCATAATTTTATTCTTTTTACGGCAGTATGGCATTCCGTGATATATATATCACATTTTCTTTATCTAATCCACCACTGAGGGGCACCTGGGTTGATTCCATGTCTTTGCTACTGCGAACAGTGCTGCAATAAACATATAATTACATGTGTCTTTTTGGTAGAACAATTTATTTTCCTTTGGTTATATACCCAGTAATGAGATGGCTGGCCTGAATGGTAGTTCTATTTTTAATTCTTTGAGAAATCTCCAAACTGCTTTCCACAGTGGCCGAACTAATTTACATCCCACCAACAGTGTATAAATGTTCCTTTTCGCTGTAACCTTGCCAACATCTGTTATTTTTTTACTTTTAATAATAGCCATATCTGGCTGATGTGAAACAGTGTCTCATTGTGGTTTTGATTTGCATTTCTCTGATGATTAATGATGTTGAGCATTTTTTTCATGTTTATTGACCACTTTCATGTTTTCTTTTGAGAGGTGTTTGTTCACATCTTTTCTCACTTTCTAATGTGGTTATTTTTTTTCTTTGTTGAATTGTTTAACTTCCTCATAGATTCTGGATATTATTCCTTTGTCAGATGCATAGTTTGCTATTATTTTCTTACTTTTTTAGGTTGTCTGTTTACTCTGTTGATAGTATCTTTTGCTAGGCAGAAGTTTTTGGTTTAATGAGGTCTCACTTGTCAATTTTTGGTTTTGTTTCAATTGCTTTTAAGGACTTGGTCATAAATTATTTTCAAGGTCAATGTCCAGAGGGATATTTCCTAAGTTTTCTTCTAGGACTTTTGTAATTTGAGGTCTTACATTCAAGTCTTCAGTCCATCTCGAGTTGATTTTTTTGTATGGTGATAGGTAGACATCCAGTTTTATTTTTCTGCATATGGTTAGACAATTTTCCTAGAACCATTTATAGGTTGTATATATAGAACCTATATATAGAAAAGTCCTTTCCTCATTCCTTATTTTTATCAACTTTGTCAAAGATTAGTTTGTTGTAGGAATAAAGGTTTATTTCTGGATCCTCTATTCTGTTCCATTGGTCTTTGTGTCTATTTTTGTACCAGTACTATGCTGTTTTGGTTATTGCAGCCCTGTAGTATAGTTTGTAGTCAGGTAATGTGAAGCTTCTGGCTTTGTTCTTTTTGCTTAGGATTGCTTTGGTTATTTGAGCTCATTTTGGTTTCATATGAATTTTGACATAGTTTTTTCTAATTCTGTGAAAAATGACATTGGTAATTTAATAGTAATAGCATTGAATCTGTAGATTGCTTTGGGCAGTATGGACATTTTAGTGATTCTTCCTATCCCCGAGCATGGAATGTTTCTTCAAGTGTTTGTATTGTCTCTGATTTCTTTCAGCAGTATTCTGTAGTTCTCTTTGTAAAGATCTTTCACCTCCTTGACCAGCACATCTCTTTCTCTGAATTCCTGTGCCTAATCAAGCTACCTGCTTTTCCACCATATGATCTCATCAATGCATAGTTCTAGGGGGCACCACTAACTTTGTAGTTTATGTGAATGATGTCCTCTGAAGCACATATAGGGGTAAATGATGTCCCTGGAGCTGAGCAACACAGTGGCTGCCAAATTTTTTTTTTTTAATAACAAAAAATTCCTTTTTTCATTTGCTAAAATATTACAACTGAAAACTCATATATGTGACAGAAGTCTAGAGAAGGCATTATGGCTATTAGGGAGTTAATTGCATCACAGAGTAGGGAATGCTTTTAGGCCAAGTAGGGAGAGGGGAGGGGTTCAGTTTTCATAACCAAACAGTCCCAGATCATTGGGGTATTTTATTGAAAAAGAAAAAACTCCCAGAAAGAATTCCACCTTATTCTGAAACCTTTGCCCTTTTGTCTCAAAATGCCAAGATGATAGGTATTTTTATTGCCTTTACAGATGGTTTAAGGAAAAAGGAGGGAACGATGAGATGAGCTCATATGGATGATTTAGGACTATGGCAAAGCCCCAAGCTAAAAACCTAAAATCTCTGGATTCATTTCTGTTTGCCACTTCACATTATATATTTAGCCTTTCCCGAACAGAGAGCAAGAGGAAAATATAGCTTTCAGAAACAAGTTTCTCTTAATCTATCCAATGTCAGCCAATTGTTTATTTCATTGATTTGAAAATTTTCCTCCTACTCTAGGTCTTTCTTAGATTGCCAATTAGCTGGTTCCTAATATCCTGTCACCAAGATTAAGATCCTCTGATTAAAAATTTGCAACTACAGTCTCATTTTTATTATATTGTATTATATTTCTTGAGAAGTGAAATCTCCCCCTACTGTGTAATTCCTCTCTCCTGAACATGATTGGTAAATACACACTTAACTGAGTAAAAAGTAAATACATTTTCCATTTAAAACTGATTTATGAGAGTTTTATGCTGTCCAAATCAGTCTTTAATTATTCTCTAATCCTTCAAGTAGCTACTTCATTGAATACAAAATTAACTGATGTTATAAAATTTTCTTGATGTTGTACTAAAGCTAAGTAAATGGAATGGACATCATCACTTATAAAAAAAATTAGAAAGCATCTTTCCATTTAAGTAGAAAGATGTCCAAAATAGCTCAGTAACCAGACAAATATATTCTTGGTAATAGGATAGTTGGCTAGTCCAGACTATCTCATAAAAGGACACAGATGAAACTAAAAAGATTGGCCAGAGAACTAATTATCAATTAAATATAGAGACATATGTAGAGGATTTTATTTATTGCAGTCTGTGAAATGAATTTTTACATATATTTAAGAAATATAGAGAAATAGACAATCTCCTTCATTAGAATCTTAACTTCTCTTCTGTATTATTGTAATCAAAAATTACATCACATACTTCAATTTCAGTAGCTGCTTAGAATATGTGATTGACTACACAGAATGTGTATGGTTTAAAGAAAAAACAATCATGATAGAAATAGGGAATTCAAAAGTATCAGAAAAGATAGGACTGAGTTGAAAAGACAAGAGACAAAGGTAATAGTTGAATCAGTTGGAATAATGCTGTCTTCTTCATCCCAGTTTGACCCAATGTGTGTCTCTCTTGAGCTCTCTAGTTGAACAACATGTGGTGGGCATTTAAATTAGGTTCTATAGAAGCGCTTAGCACACCGTGTGCCCTGTAATAGACAAGGGCAGGTTAGCCATGAAGAAAATGAGATACAAGCATGAGAAAAGTAGTCACTGAAGTTCACACATTTCAAACAGGATATTTTACTACCACTTTTGTGGAGCATAAAGAGGCTGCCTCATGTTGGAGAATGTTTTCTGGCAGAGCTCCCTTCCCCCGCTATGGGAAGGAGAGCTAAGGACTGCTGAGCTACAGTTGCAGCTCTGTTAGGATATCCCAAGAAGTTTCCTGATAAACGGCAGAAAGCCAGGCCTAAATTAGTGGTAGGGAGTTGCCTCCAATGTACTTTGAGGAGTTTCTAAAAGCATTTGTCACCAAATACCTCCCATAAGAAAGTGCTTGGAAGTCCCATCATAATATTCATTCCTTTTACATAAAGGAGATTCTAACCAGACTCATGAAGACCTTCTTAATGACACATAGTTTACCCAAGAGGTGTACCCACGAGTGACCTGAACTGTATAGGTTTCTTAGCTTCGTTCCACATCCTATTAGATTCCAGAAGGAGTGGATCCCAAGACAAACACATTTGGATGGCAAATGTAGGGTGAAGACAGAAAAGTCTGAGATGCAGTAAACATCCCAGATTAAAAATAAACACACACCATCCCAGGGTGAGAATAACGGGTTTCTAGAGGCAATGAAACTAAGAGCCTATTTAAGAAATAGAAGGCCATTGAAAAGCAAAGTCAGATGGTTACTTCGCAACATAAACTTTGCCTACCCCACAATTTTGCAGGCAAGTCCTGACTTTGAGTAAGGAGGGGAACACCTTTGGTGGCAGCCATTTATGAGTCATGAATGATTATCAAACAAAGTAAACGAGGAGAGGTCACAGAAGTGTGGCTAACTTGGGCTTCTGACTCTCTTCTGAATGTCAGTGTTGAACAGGGATCTGCCATCAGGAATTTATCTTCCTTGTTAAGAAAGAGGCAAGGCTGCTTGTTTTAATTGGCCACTGGTTTTTGAGCTAATAACATGCCACATTTGGAGATTCTACTACAGAGTTCTCATGTTATTTTCTTACTTTCAGTAGAACTGAAGAAAACAATAAACCAGAAATGAACGTGTGCTCTGCTGTCTCTCTGGGGTCACAGGCCAGTCACCTGCACATCCTGTACCAGTCACCTGCACATCCTGTACCAGTCAGGTTATCTGGACAAACAGGGAGAGAGAGCAGTGCTGCACATCACTCAGCACATTTTATCTCACTGCTTTCAGCCATGAAACTGCCAGCGTAAAGAAAATTAAACCAGGTGACAAACCACCACAAGAAAAGATTGTTTTTTCAAATTTTCTTGCCTGAAGAAGGTAACGAAAAATTTTAAAGGTAATTGGGTCAGGCTTCAGTAACTTAAGTGTCGTATACCACCCACTATAACACAATCCCCTAAATAGCCTGCAGGTTTAATAATGATACAAAAACAAAAAAGGAAAAACTGACCTGTTTGAAAACTCATGAAGTTTCCTTGGGAAGGAATTCAAAGAAGGTAAAATAAATGAATCCTGTCCACTCGGCTGATTAAAGAGCAGCAATTGTATTGTCAGTCCTGTCAGAACTCAAATGGTGCCTCAGAATTCAGAATTAGAGGTATTTGTAACGCTCTTGATTTAGACAAATAGACAATAGACATCTGCCTGAAGGTGAAGAACGGTTTTACTAACTGTGTTGTGTGGTAACTGACAGAGGCTGACAATGAAAGCAGTAGAGAGGTAGGTTAAGAGGTCAGTCATCTACCAAGACCTGTAAGCCTGGAGCATGATTTGAATGTTATACAAGAGCACCAGGGAAGGCTGTGCATATGTGACTGTGGGTATAGAATGCACCAATCCTGGGTCAGATAATTTATACTGATGCGTCTTCTCATGTCACATGTCAAATCATGCCTCACTGGCTGCTGCCAATTCCATCAGACCCAGTGTACACAAGGATGTGTGCAGGGTGAAGATTTTCACTGGCCCTTGTCCTTAGATCATCAGTTTGTAGTTTGCAATTAGAGAACTGCTTCAACAATAATACAAGTAATCATACTTTTTAAAAAGAAAAGAGTTTAAAAATATATTCAAAGTTGTGTATTATAATTATTAATATATCATTGGAACTAATAGCAAAAACAAAAAAAAACCCTCAAAAACTAGAGACAAACTGAATGCCCATCAATACACTGAAATAATAATCAGCCATTAAGCAAAATGAGATAGATCTATAAATTTTTGGATGAAAAGATGTCCATAATAGGCCTTAAATCACTACAAATAGAAAGAATTTATCCAAGTGCAGTGGCTCATGCCTGTAATCCCACCACTTTGGGAGGCCAAGGCAGTTGTCTTGAATTCAGGAGTTAGAGACCAGCCTGGACAACACGGTGAAACCCTATTTCTATAAAAAATCCCAAAAAATTAGCTGGCCATGGTGGCACACACCAGTAAACCCAGCAACTTGGGAGGCTGAGGTGGGAGGATCTCCTGAGCCCAGGAAGGCTGAGGCTGCAATGAGCTGTGAGCATACCACTACACTCCAGTCTGGGCAACAGAGTGAGACTCTGTCTTAAAAAACCTTTTAAAATTTTTTAAAAAGAATTAAATTGAGAACAAAATATATTTTTTTATTTCATTTTTTATTAAAAATTTTTTTTGATGTATGAGAGGAAAAGAATTTGAAAGAGTACACTGGAGGATGCACTTGAGGAAGAGGTTTGAAAAGAGTAAGAGTTGGATTTTATTTCTTACTGAATATTCTTCTTTGCTACTTATATTTTTTGAAATGAGCATACATTAGTTTTTTGATTTTTAAAAATAGCTAATTAATTTCTTATTTAAAAGGGGGAAAATGATAAAATAGAAAAAAAAACAGTATGGAAAGAGCTGGGAGATATGTTTTTTTACAGCCCACTGTATTTTTGTGGGCTGACCACTTAAATTTCTAGGGGTAATTAATTTTATTGTAATTGCTTAGTGTGTGTTTGATTCTATTGGATAACTTAAGATCCATATTTTCTCTTTACAATGCCAATGTGTGTGTCTGGCATGGGTGTGGTTTCTGATGGCACACTGAGAGAAAGAAAGAGAAATATCGAATTATTTCTACTTTTCTTATTTTTGTTCTCCATTTGGGAGGCCCTTTTTATTCTTTTTTTCTTCTTTCATTTCTTTATCTTTTATTACACAATTTTTATTTGTACTAAAACTGTGTCTTAGTCATGATCTTTTGCTTACAAGAGAAAGAAATCCAGTTCAAACAAGCTTATGGCATAAAAGGGAAGCTGGGTTAAATTTTTTCATGAAGATTTTCTTTTTTCTTTTCTTTTTTTCTATCTCTTATTGCTGCTTTTTTTCTGTATTGCTTTCATTCTCAACCAGGGTGTTCCTTCAGGATAGCAAAGATGGCAAACATGGCTGCCCTAGGCTTACATCACCCTCTGAGCTAACAAAACTAAGAGAACAAGAAAGACTGCCACTTTTTCGATAGGTCTGAGCAATCCTCTGTCCCTGTGCAATCTTTATGGCCAAGAGGATGTGAGACCCTGATTGGCTAGTTGTGATCATGTGCCCATCCCTATAGTGAAGGAGGCAGGTCAAGTGTTCAACCAATCTGTTATTGAGGGGAAAGAAGAGTTCTCAGAAGAGAAAGATAACAGGTCTTACAAGATAGGAGAAAGTCTGCTAAACAGGCAAAACAACCGATATACACTAAACATGAGATTTTAAGTGTCATGTTTCATAGAAAGAAGTAACAAAGCCACCTTCATTTTCTTGGATTTCCTAAATGTTTGAAAGTTTCCCTGCTTAAGGTTTCTATAATTTTTTCTAAATATTTCTCACTGGATTAGAAGACATGGTTGCTTTTGTTTTTCTTTCCTGTATATCCTGTTATGAGCAAAAAGTCTGCTCTATTTCTCTGGTTTGCCCAACTGGCCTGTCATTTGCCTTTTGATGATTTATCTTAAAAGGAAATTCTGGTAAAATGAAAAATTTTGATTTTTAAAACACCTTATTTGATTACGAGGGAAGAAAATACAGTGTTTCAGATAGGGTTTTTGAAAGTCTTGAGCTGGTGAGTTATTGCATAAAAATAACTTATGTTCTTTTTCCTGAGCCAGCAGTCCTTTAAAAAGCAGGTGTTCCGGATACTGGAGATGACGAACAGCTTTATAACTAATTCGAGGAAGAGCAGAGGACAGTGGACTCTTCTGCCAAGTGTTAAAGCCAAGGGGAAATATTCCAAAATGGACTTTTCTGTAACCATCTCATAACAAGGAAAGCCAGAGGATTAGTAAAACAGTAAGTATACAGTCTAGTCACTTTGAAGCCTGACATATTAGCTAGTTTGCTAAGGGCATACATTTATGTAGATCTTTTAAAGGGAAAAGATTTTTCTTTCAGCCAAGAATAAAGATACAATAGTTTTTCTCTGTCTTCAGCTCATTATAAGTATCATCAACATCTGTTGCATAGTCTACTTGGAGTGAGACTATTTTTATGAAGTTTGCAGAATGCACACTGGATTCTTAACACACTGTAAAGGCTAATTTCCTGATTATTAAGTTGTTTCAGAGAGAGAAAAAAAAAGAGATGTTAGGTATAGAATTAGAGGATCATGCAGGCTCTCCTGTTTGAAGAAGCACAACAGACCTGAAGGACAATATATTTTGCAGACCCTCAGTCACTGAGCACAAGGATAAAATAGTGTTTTGTTTTGTTTTTTAATATTCCCAGTTTCCTTCTTTTGGAACATCTACAGAGCACATCAGTAATTTCCTTCTAGCATTTATTGATGCGTTTTCTAACAAACATCAATTTTCCCCATTCTGTGTAACTGTCATGTTCATCTGTTTACTATTCATGTAAACCTATAGCTAGTTAGCCACCTGTTTTCCCCCTTTTCAACAATACTGCCTTATGTTTTGATGGAATGGTTTGGGGTGGATGTTTAGGGAGCAGGTATGATGTGGGTGATTTTTCACATTCCCAAGAATAGAACTGTCCAATAGAAATACTATGTGACTGAAATATGTAATGTTAAGGTTCCTAGCAGCTGAATTTTAAAAATTAAAAATAATTGGTGAATTTTTACTTTGAAATATTTTATTTAATGCAATATATCCAAATATTATACAATTATTAGTGAGAGCTTTGACATTCTTTTTTTGTGTGTAAGACTTTGAAATCCAGTGTATCTATTACCTACACAACACATGTTAATTTGGACTAGCTAGCTTCCAAATGTTCTATGGCTACCTGTGGCTACTGTATTAAACAGTGCAGCTCTAGAAGGACTCTGCAGGCTATACTTAAATTATCTATTGTGGACATATGATCTTTTATGTAACACTACATAGTTCTGAGTAGTTTAGGATACTGTGAACATAAAATTGTTTTCTTTCAAAAATCCTTGTTTCCTCAAATTTGTACCAAGGTTCCAAGTTCTTTTCCGCCAGTCAATCTAGCTGCTAAAGCCATTTCCAAAGTCATGACAGATTTTAGAGAACATGGAAAGTTAGAGGTGAGGAGAAGTGCTCAAACTTTACAGCTCATGATTCTTAAGTCAAATTCTGTGTTAGATAATGACTTTTTTATAAAGTATCTACCTGATTATTTGTGATTCTCATAGACTTTTTATCGCCTTCATGATTTCTGCTACACCTGACTTGCTCTTACACTTATTTTATGTTCTAGTCTCAATTCTCCAAGATTTTGGAACAATTAATCTCCTTTTTACCTTGGCTACACATTTCTAATAGCAGTGATTGATCCTCTCACCAGAGAGGATACCCTAGGAATTTCTACGTTCTCTTAAGACCTGCTTTCTGGGGATGAGTAGTATGTGGTGACATTGATCACACCAAGGCTTTATAAGCACTTTAATATGTCAACATTTCCACTTGTGTTTTCTGCATCTATGGTTAACGGTGGTGGTAGTGACAAATGTTTTTGTTTTTGCATGCGTCTGTGCCACTCCAAGGGGTACATTGCACATGAGCCTCATTAAAGCCTCCTTAATCACTTAATTATTTGGGAATCACTCTGCACACATTTTTGGCTTCTGGGTGGTTGTTGGATGGACACTCCGCAGTACAAGCTGCTTCCTCTACCTGGAACATTCCTCTATTCACTATTCACATCATTAACTTCTGGTTCCTCAAAATTCAGAAGTCTTCCCTAACTGCCCAACACTGTATTAGATCCTCTCTTTATTTTCTGCCTCAGCTATCTGGTTTTGTCTTCATCCACTTGGCAACACTGAAATATACACGTTTATTGACTGTTCATAAGGGCAGTCTGTTGTGTCTGTTCTGCTCACCTCAACAGATCCTAAATTATCACAGTGCCCAGTACATAGCAGGTGCCCAAGAATATTTACTGAATAAATGCATGACAAAATACTTTGTATTTTTTCAAGAACTGTGTTTTTCCACTGATAACAAATTAATGACAAACATTTCAAAATCATATTAAAATCGGTCCAGACTTTAAAATGCTAATGATGCCCCTCTCATTACAGATGTTTCATTTTTGAAAATTCTTCTTCAATGTCTGTTCTTGAGTTATGAGTCAAATCATCTTTGGAGGTCTGGGTAGAATGTTAATGCTGTTTACAAAGCAAAGTTTAGCATCAAATGAGAAGATCTAAATATTAAAATGCTTAAATTGCCAGAGAACCAATAGCAATACTTAAACATGAACTAAAAGGTTTTCCAAATAACATTTCACATACTGTAACTATAATAAAAGTAGGGTTGTGGAAAACTATAAACTTACCACATAAGAATATAAGATGTTCTATTATTATGGCTTAAGTGGCAAATAATTCAAGTTCTATTTAATACCATGATACAAGTGGAGAAATAAAGATATTTATAGCCAGCTAGCCAGCACTCAGCTTCGGGGTCCATATTTCCAATGGATTCACCCATACTCCATAGGCATTACAGAGTTTACTTACTTAACAGTGATTCTTTTAATATATTTAATTGTGATTTTAAAAAATATTAGCATATTTAAGTCTCATAGTCTTTTGAAGTAGAGACTATTAGCATCTCATTTTGTAGGTAAGGGAACTAAGGCCTGGTCACATTAAATGACACCGAAGATAAAATAGGGTCAGCGGTGGTGGCTCATCTCTGTAATCCCAGCACTTTGGGAGGCTGAGGCAGGTGGATCACTCAAGGCCAGGAGTTCGAGACCAGCCTGGCCAACATAGCAAAACCTTGTCTCTACTAAAAATATAAAAATTAGCTGGGCATGGTGGTGCACACCTGTAATCCCAACTGCTTAGGAAACTGAGAAATGAGAATCACTTGAACCCAGGAGGCAGAGGTTGCAGTGAGCCAAGATCATGCCTCTGCACTCCAGCCAGGACAACAGAGTGAGACTCTTTCTCAATAAATGAATGAATAAATAAATAAATAACTTTGAAGATAAAATAAAAACTAAATCTGGGGTTTGAACCCAAAATAAGAAGTAAAGCTGGGATGTGACCTTTGGGTTAATATGCTTAAATCCTCTGTACTGTAGGGCTAGATTGGACTTTGAATTTAAAAGCATTTATTCCATCAATAATTACTTCCTTTTCTATTCCTACAAACCACTTTTAAAAAATTCCCCATGATTTACAAGGAACTTTGAAAAAATCAGCTATCAGCTTTTTTTTTTTTAAATCTAGTACAATATGTAGTTCGCATTTTTCTTCTTGTTTTTTCCTAAAGATGACCATATGTCCCAAGTCCAGGGAATTGGATACTGGAAGCTATAAATTTGAGGAAGAAAGTAAAATTCACAAGATATTTACATCTAAGAAGACTGAAAACCTTACTTCCTTTTCAGAACTAGTCTTTCTTCCCAAAAGTTGTTTGGAATTAGGATTTATTCTGGTTTAGAACAGTGGTGATTATAATTACTTAAGCATTCCATTCACTGACAGCTTTCTGCTGCTACTTAGAGGTAACAATTCTAATGTCTTTGTGGGGTTTATCCAAAGGGAACAAGTTTCTGTTCTATTAACTCACTAAAAGCTGCTTAGAGATAAAGCCAGAGACTAAAGTCAGTTATAGCTTTAATCCCCATTGGATCTAAATCCCCCTTTTCCATTTCATAGCCATGTGCATCATCCATAAACCGATCTAATTATTTCCAAATGCATGTCCTTGCTCTCAAGTTAGAATAGGTGAGTAAAGAGATAAATTACTTGTATTATAAAGACAACAGAAACACTGAATCTAACTATATCAGTGGATTAAATCAAGGTAAAATCAAAGCACAGATTATATGCTACAGTAAAATTATTATCAAAATGAAGAAAGGAGACTTAATAGTTACCTCTAGGATCAGAAGCAATTAAAAATATAATGCTGTTACAATTGATAAATAATCAATGGAATGCATTTTCGTTGGTTTCACAGTCTGCAACCATGACAGGTCCACATGCATGTGGCATAGTGTTCGGAAGTTGACTTACATTTCTCTTCAGATCATTTAACCACACTTGGCTGAGCTGCATTCCTTTTTAAACAACCTAATCAAATTTATTTCAAATACCAAAATCTTCAGTTAGAGATTTGATCTGTGTTTATGCATGCGTGTGAGATCACTAGTGTTTAAATGTGCCCTTGCCGGAGTACTCCATATTTACAGAATATGAATTTCATAAGACTTCCCAGTTTTTCTGTTTTAAATGAACTTTCTCACTTTTTTTCCCTGAAAATGGAAATCCGCAGTCAGGGTCCGACTGCCCCATATGATGTTTGGTTTTATGCATGTTGGCCTATAATCAGGGAATCATTCTGGGAGGGAAACTATAGGTGCCCCTCCCTAGGGATCTCTCTCATCCCCTTCTCCCCATCCCCTTACATGGTCTTTGATCTATGAGATATACCAGTTGTTGAAAGCACCTATTCTAGGCCTACATCTTAGAAAATATTTCTTTTCTATTGCCCAAGTTGAAAAGTAGTATAGCCCAGTAGGCAAATTACTATTTGGAAGCCTTTGTTTATTAATTCTATGCTGTGGCATCCACTAGAGGACCTGCCTGCATATTGAATAACTAAGATACTGCTCTATACATATGTCATGTTATGAAAATAAATGTGGTGACCATTCAGCAAGGGTATGGCATATTCATTTATCGTCAAGATGAATACTCTGATGTAGGAGTGCTATTTATTTCAGCCGTAGAGAAAACAAACCTAAGAAAAAAATCAATAAGTCTGTACACTTTGAAGGGTTTTAAACACTCCTCAGTTATTAAAATAACCACTTTTCGGTTGAATAACAGATCCATGATATTAATTTACATCAGTGACTAAAGTAGTTATTAATGAAGATGAAAAAAAGAAATAGTAGAATACAAAGGGGGAAAGGATGGTGTCAAAGAAAAGAATCAGAGAACATTAACTTTATTCATGCTCTTGTAATAGAAGAACACCCTAAATCTCAATATCAGAATGTTTCTGCAGGTTAATTTTCCCTTAGATTTTTATAGGGAAGAATAGACAAATTACAGGTGGGAGATGATTTATTGTTTGGGTCATTTTGCAATCAGGCAAAGTCTAGGTCAGTTAGCTGAAGAGGAAACGTTTATCTCTGTGTCTAAAAAGTTTCAGAGGGACAAACAGTTTTAATCTCAGCTAATCATTCATAAGATAGAGAATGGAAAGTTGAAGCGTCTGTGTCTGGTCTTATCAGCACATCCAGGCAAAAAGGGCAAAGTCTGTGTTTGGCCTGTCCTAGGTAAACAAGGGGGTCATCTCTGAATCCTATGAGGGTCGTGAGAAAGAGTGAGCTGAGAGTTTTATTTAGGTCTTGTGGGCAAGGGTGTTTCTTTGGGGTGAGCCATTTCCTGGAACACAAAAAGGCTGAGGGATTTCTCAATCATCACTGTTTTCTGGAAGCACCAGGCTCAGGTAGATTTCACCATAGTCACTGGAAACCTGACTCAGACTGGAGGCAACAGTGGACAGATAGGGAGATGTGATGTGACCCAAGAGGAGTCATTCAAATGCACCTAAAAACTACAAGCCACCTTGGGAGGACAAAGGCTTTCCAGGAAAAATACCCAGGAAAAAGCGACCTGTTGAAGTCAATGTGGGTAGAATCCCTGAGAAAAGCAACCAGTCCACCGGGGCTCCGGTAGCTGTAGAAATACCACTTTTAAATCAAAATTGAAGGGTTTATAGATGAAGCTGAGTGAGGACAGGCACAGAGTCTCTCAGGGCCTATGTGAAGAGTGAGCCCAAGTCAGCCTCAGTGCTCACCTGCCAAATTCCAGCCGTTGGGTTCAAGTAAGAGTCGTTAAATCCAGTCATGAAGCCTATACACTGACTGCCTGAATGGAGTTTGGAATTCATAGTTTCTGTCTATATTCCAGCAGCTATACAGGTTGACTGTGCCTGCTGATGGTAACACATTATGGAAGATAAACACAGGGGCAAATCACATGATTTCCAGAAAACGCTTTCGTCCCTTGTGGATAGTCTCTCTATATTTTTGCCCCAAAATGCCTCATAACACATGGCAAGACACTCATTTGTCTGATAGTGTTTTTGCATATGTCTAATAGTTTCTACTTAAAATATCAACAACAAAGCTGCTGTTGAGCGATGTGTAGGAATGAGTAAAACAGAGTAATAGGATTAATTGGAATCTCAGAACAATCTCAAGGAATCAGATTAACAATACATCAGATTTCTTCTACACTAAATCTTTTATTAAAGCTGCTATATTATAAACAGCTAAACTTCCAGATTTGGATTTCGTCTCCCTCTGCCATTATAACTATCAGAGTTGCTAAGAAGATGCAAAATACTAACACTTGACCCAAGAAGAAAGAGAAAAAGAAATACTGAAGGAGAAAAAATGACTTTTCAAAAGTGAAAAGCAATCACAAAAAACAGATCAGGTGAGGAATGTCAAATTGTTAGTCACACCCAGCTCGAGCACACAAAAACGCACATGGCAGCAAAGATGAACCCTGGCCTAAAGAAGAAGAGAAGGGAGGTACGTTCAGGGAAAAGCAGGTGGGGAGAAAATGTGAGCGTGTCCTAAAACCTGCTGGAAAACTAGGTAACTCCATGTTTTTCTATAATGATTTCTTTCTTTGTAAAACTCAAAAATGTTCAAAAACTGGGTTCCTAATCATTCTTCGTCAAAGTCCACAATTCTTTACTCCTTTTTCTCTGCAGTTATTTCAGAAATTAAAACTGCTGTAAAATTCATACTTCACTTCAGCATCCATTTTTATACTTAAGCTCTCTGGCTTTTATGTAAAATATCCAGGGAATTTGGTCATCTATTATAATATCTATGGTGAAGTGTAATATGTTCGTACCTCCTCATATTATTTACCAAATATTATAAGGATTATTTACCAAATATGCTAATTATTACCAAATATTCTAGGATTATTCTAATATTGTAAGAATTGCACTTCTTTGCCCTCTTGTGATTTGATGGAGTCACACAATTAGTTCTGGCTGATGAGTTGTGAGCAGAAGTGATTTATGTAACTTTGGAGCCAAAGCATTTAATTCCTAGCAAAAATACTCTAGAGATGTATTTTCCTAACTAGAATTACCAGCGGTATTGTTGTTAGTGGCTCCCCCATTGGGCTGCAATCTTTTTCTTGGGGCGGGAGGTGAGTGAATGAAGTCTCACCTGTCTCATAAGCTGGAGTACAGTAGTGCAATCATAGTTCACTGTAACCCCAAACTCCTGGCCTCAAAGTATCCTCCTGTCTTGGTCTCCCAATGTGTTGAGACTGCAGGCCACTATACCTGGCTTGGGCTGGAGTCTTAAAGTGGTAAAGACATGAAGTAAAAATGCAGCCCACGTGCAAGTGTCATAAAGTGAGAGCAAGGAATACATTTTTATTAATCTATGGATGTTTGGGGTTGTTGTTGTGGGATTGTTTGTTACCACATCACAACCTAACTTATCCTGACTGATACCATCAAATTTGCATAAATATTTAGTCTGATTCTTGATATAAATAACTTATAATTACATTATATAGTAAGAGCTAAGCAAATAAAACAAACTCGGCTCCAGAATAAAAGGGCAGCCTGACTTGACCAATTATAGTTCACAGCTAGAATCTGAATGACCCCGACTCATCAATGAGAATTTAAAAATCTGAGCTTTTACTACAGATTTGGATGGTTAAGTCAAATCTACACTAAAAATAGAAAAAATAAGGAACTTTTTTTCTATTTGATCATCAATAGTGTTATGGTAGTTTCATCCAATTTTTGTAGCACAATAAAGATATATTTATAGAAATTGGGTAAAAGGATAGATGAGGCAGATGTTTAATTGTAACAATTAAATGAACAAATTACTGGCAGCTCTTTGGCAGATGATATACAGTGAAATGCATTTTTGTACTAATTATTTTCAGTAGCTAACTCTTGAGTATAAAAATGTGTTCAGTGTCAAGGATCCAAATATGAGTAATATGTACTCCCTGTCATCGTGATGGGAACTGACAATTGAATAGAAGGGGATAAGAAACAGACAATGAAGCAGAAGTATGCTAAGTGCTTTAAGAAAAGTATACCCTACATTGTGGCAGGTGTGGGTAGGGTATCCTAAAAATGAGTAAATGGTCCAGTGGTTGTGCTGCTAAGCCACGTCTTAGGAAGAACTAGCCCACAGAGGCAGCTGCTTGATTAGAAAACTGAATGCAGGAACTGGGTGTCAGGAAGAAGCAGCAGGAGGACCACTTCCACACTTTGGGATATCAATTTGTAGTTTGGATTTAGCAAGGGAATGCACAGGAGAAGCAAACCAATAAACAGTCCAAAGGAAAGTAAATACACAGCCGATGTGGGAAAGTGTATATAAGCAAGATTTAAATCACACAGTAAAAACAATCCCACATGGAAACAATGCTAAATATGTAATCAAAAACATGTTAGAAACAGAAGAAACATAACAAAAGAACTCTAAAAAATAGACGAAAATATCCGAAACAACAACTCAAAAGATTGCTCTTTTACACTGTGGCATGCTATTCCCTTGGCAATGCAAAAACAGGAAACTTTATTTCCCAGGACAACCCACTTTCTGTACCTACAGCACGATCAGGCCCCTTCTAGTCGAATTATTTATACGAATTAACACCTGGCTTGTTGTTAGAGCTAATGAATATTTAGGACAGTTGGAAGGAGACGGCTAATTACAATTCTTCAATAAATGATTAAAATCTGATTTTCAAACAACAAGGGGTCAAAATATTTAAGAGAATGGAAATGAAGTATGTTCTCTGTAGATCATGTCAAGGGTGACACCAATCCCATCTATATCTACTGGATGAAAGCAAGATGTGCTTTCTCAAAGTTTACACTAGGAAAAAAAAAAGGCAGTTTTATTTTAACCAGATGTGAACAAATTAAACCCAATATTTTCAAGTATTTTTAGTGCCACATGATGTCATCCAATTTTATATTTTCTACTGGGGGATAATGTGTATTTTTAAAATTGTAAAGCCACTTTCCATGTATGTACTTAAGTCTTACACACGATAAATTACAATAAACAAATTACAACACCGCAGGACATGCTCTTGGCTGTTTATGTCAAAAGCCGAGAAAGAAATTTAGGTTTGCAGTAGGAAATGGAATTAGACACATGTGAAATGTCTTCTGCTGGCATTCAAGGTAGTCCTCATTTCAATGAAGGTCCTGGTCCAAACAGGTCCAGGGCAAGCATGACTCCGGCTATGCCCTCCTAGTACAGAGTAGCCTGTGGACTCCACAAACTGTGAGCAGTCCTAGGCTAGTTACCCAGGAAACCCCAGCTTGAAACAACCAGATCCTTCCTTTTTTTTTTTTTTTTTTTTTATTGTAACAAGATCACAAAACCCCCTTGCCAGTACCCAGATAGTGCCAGGTGTCCTAGGATCTTGGCGCCGTTCTTGTCCTCTAGAACTGGCAAGGGAACGAGGGTGCCTCTAAACTGACCAAGACTTACTTCCTCATGCTTTTCTCTGGGGCAGCGTCAGGTAAGCAGCCATACCCTGCAACAAGAGTGTGGTCCTCAATGGCTTTGCTGAGTGAACTTCTCCGAGTCATCTCGCCTGGGAAAGAAATTTCTCAAAGACCATTTAAAGCTTTCCAGAGGGCAACAGCGAGACAGTCATGAGCCAAGATTACCATAAATGCTTCCACTCCCCGATTTCATTTCGGAAATAAGGAAAGAAGCAGTCACCACTGCAGGCGTTGCTGACGCCTCATCCAGCAGCCTCCCACCCTCAATCCCTCCACAATTAAGAGACAATAAAAGTTAATGTTACTGTAGTGTCATTGGTACACTGACACGTCGTTGAATTAAAAAGTATTTCAGCCCAACATCTCCATCCACCCACACTTGAGCACAGAACATTCCAGGCAGGCAAAGCCACCCTTGCTCTTCTCTCCTTGGCCACGTCCTCAAGGGTGGGCGAGCTTCGTGGGGAGGGCTGGGGGTTGGAGACTCCGTGCCAACGCAAAACGCTCTGCCAAAAGGCTTCTCAGACACGAGTTTCCCAGGGCCATGCCCACCTTCCGTTCCCCGCCTCCCGAGTCTCTTCCCCCAGTTTAAGCTGGAACCCTGGAATGGTCTGGGGACCAATGAGGTGGCAGCGGTTGACTCTTGGACACGGTGAGGGGGCGATTTCCAGAGGGAGAGGCCGCGAAGCAAGGGAGGGGGACAGGAGGAGAAAAGTGGGAAGCGGGGGCAAAAAGTAGGCGGGGAGGAGAGGAGAGCCCCAGCTGGGGAAAAGCAACGGCAGTCGAGGTGAAAGAGCCCAAGGTAAAGAAAGAGCAGGTTCGCGGACAGGAGCTGGCGGGCGGGCCGGGGAATCCCTGGTGAGGAAGCGGCGAGGGAGGGGCGTGGGCCGGGCCGGGCCCGGGCGCCGCGGGAGGGTGACTGTCAGTCAGGCCGAGCGGGGCTCGCTGGCCTGGGGGCGGCCGCAGGGGCGCAGCGCAGCTTGAGGGCGCGGCGGCCCCGGCAGCCTCGGCAGCGGCAGTGGTGGCCGCGCCCCCGTCCCCGGACGGTCGCCCGCGCCGCGTTTCGCGTTCCCCAGCGCCGGCTCCGCGCCGCGGCCGCCCAGGCTGTCCCCGCCCGCGCGCGCCCGTTGGGGGGCCCGGGGAGCGGCGCCCGCGGCCGGGCCGCATTGTGACGTAGCGGGGCCGCGGCAGCGCCTCCGCCGCCCGCCAGTTCCCTGCGAGGCTGTTCTGCTCCCGCCGCCGCGGTCCGTCCGTCGGTCCGTCAGTCCCTTCGCGCTCGGGAGCCGCCGGCGCTCCGGGCGCCCCGGGTGAGTCCAGGTCCCGAGCGGACGCTGCGGGGAGGCGGGGGGCGGGGAGCGGGCGGCTCAGCCTTTCCAAGTTTGCACCAGGCGACCCCGGCGGGTGTCGCCCCAGCTCCCCAAGCCCTGGGCCCCCTTTGTGCCGCGAGTCTCTGCTGCTCCGGGCAGCAGAGGCGCCTCTGCAGAAACGGTTTGGGGGGAGGTCTCTATAGTAACAGCGGTGGCGGCAGCGGCTGCTTTACTGGGGAAAGGGGGAAAGAACCCCCGCCTTGGTTTCCAAAGGATTGTTCTTTTCATTTGCCCGCTTCATATGGTTCTTATTCTTGCTGCCACCCGAGATCGTATCGCAGGCAGGGATGGGCAGTGCCCCGGCTCAGAAGAGCTGAGGTAAGGAGGGGCGAAGTAATAGTAATAGCGACGGTACTAACAACGGTACTAATAGCTGCAGGAGAGGGACGTGTGGTGTTGCTGCCGCCCAAGGGAGCCCCTCGCCCATCAGCACCGGCACCCCGGCTGCCCTGTGCAGCCCGGGCTCCACCAGCCTCCCTCCGGTGCTGTCCTGCGTCCCAGGCTGGTCCGCTTCAATTTCAGCAGGGAATGTTACTCTCTTGGCCTTCTTTCTTGGCGATGACTTTCATCTGCAGGTGGTAAGTGGGGTGAACCCAATTTTGGCTGTTGTCAAAGGCCACGTTTTGTTTATTTCATTTTTACGAAAAGAAAAGAGGGAAAATTATGAGCCATTACTGGCAGCCATACAGTTTCCACAGGAAATACTAGCATTCTTTGAGGAACACGCTACTGCTTGCAGCGAAGAAAGTCTTAGGAAACAAAAAGGCAACAGCATTGTTGCTCATTTTCAATGGACCGGTAGGAGGGGGGAACCGTGTTGTTTTTTTCCTGTGGGAACGTTGCTTTCCTTGGGAAAGTTAATTAAGGAAGCTTTACTGTCGGTGCTCCTTTTCACTTGCTGGAGGCAGGGTCCCATTCCTCTTGGCTGTTACTGACAAGTGCCCATCAAAGAGCCCGGAGGACGGGAGAACTGCTGCAGGACAGTCTCGCCACACACCACGTGCGGTGGAGCCTGGCCAGGGTGCCGTTTGCAAAATGAAATAAGGGCTGTCTGGGGAGGTTTATGAGGATTACATGTGTGCAGAGTATGTCAGTTCTCCAAGGTGTCACTCTAAACACGTAATTTTCAAGCACTACTTTCGTTGCTGAATCTGCAGTAAGGGAAAAACCTATTTTTCTTTTATGGAGCAGACAACCCAGTGGGGAATGGGTTGAAATCTGTATTTCATTTGTACATATTGAAAATTTAAAAGGCAAAGAACAAGGTGTAGGAAAGCAGTATGCTAATGTGCACACATCTGGGAGAGAAAGTATATTGGCTGATTCTGATGCATCTCAATATTAAATTACATTCAGCATGGTTAGAGTAAGGAGACACCTTTAAGGAGTTCTTAAGACTCTTTGAAAGGTGGGGTGTTTTGGTACTCATTGTGGAAGTCTCTCTGGAAAGGGAGTACTAACTGAGGATTACCTATAACTAAATATGTATGCATTAACAGGTCTGGAATCAGAAAGTAAAAGATGGTGCTTCTCTTAAGGATCGTATTTGGTCATGTCAGTTAAAAATAAAATATAGCATGGGATTTTGAAAAGAAGTGGCATAATTTTGAAATATAAATTTCATTTTCTCCGTACCAAGCATTTCATGAAGAAAGGTTACAGATTGTAGATTTGAAATGATGCTGCATTCATTAATTTGACGGTTACCATTTGTTGACATTCAAAAGGAAGTGACTAAAGCAAATGCATTTCTCTGTCTACTCTGTCACAACTTTGCTAATTCCAGACAGTTGTTCTGGTGCAGGTGTACAGTGGAAGGGCAAGCCAAGAAACTTTGTGTGTGCTATTGTTTTGGAAGAAATTGTAGCAGTACTTTACCGCTCTTAAGGGAAACCCACACAAACATCTAACACAAACAAATGATCTTTGATATTATCACAAAAAGCCTGGAGCTGTTTTTCTTGCCAGATTTAAGGCATTGCTTGTCAAAAGAGGAAATCTCCCAAGGAGCAGGTGCATCATTATAAGAAACACAAGGGAATTTCTCTTTTAAATGCAAAATCTAATTGAATAGCAACAAGAGAATCAGTAACACTCTTAGAACAGAAGCTTTGTCTATTGGCAGTTTGTCAGGTTACAGTTGCAAACCACATAGGAGAAATATGTGTCTTGGGAGAAAAATGATATTCTGGTGAAAATAAAATAGTTGCTTCTGTGAAACATTTACCCTTACATACTTATTTCCTTGTGCCCCTTTGATTTCTATGCAGATTCACTTGCAGGAAGTTATTTATGCAAAATGAATCAATAACTTGGTTTCTAATATGATATATACTGTGCATGATTTTGCACTTTATACATTAGGTAACTAGATTTTGTATTTTATGGTTTGAATCTTATCAGCTCTTTTTTACATTTTAAAAATTAATGATGAAAATATGGTTAATGATTAAAATAATTTTTAATTGGTATGACTGATAGCTGGGCCCTGGGAAAGTACTAATTGATTCCTAAATAGTTATTGTGCATTTACTTTGTGCCTACATGTCATATAGCAATATAAAATGTATAGTCTTTTCACAAGGAACATGTTCATGGAAATAGGACCCATGAAAAATTAAATGATACAAAACATGGAAGAACATATTTCATAATTGAGTGCCCAAAACACTAAATAGTAATTGAAAAGGAATTCTGAGGAAATAGTGACAAAATCAGCTTAGATGTTATATCAGTTACTCATCACTGGATAACAAATCCCCACAAAATGCAGTTACTTAAAATTGCTACTTAGCTCATGATTGTGGTGGTCAGCAATCTGAGCTGGGCTCAGTGAGGTGGTTTTCTGCTAGTCTTAGGTGCCTTCAGACATTTTCAGCCTGCTGGTGGAATAATTTTGAATGGCTTTACTCATATGTCTGGCAGTTGTCAGACTGTTGGCAGGGTAACATAATCGCTGGCTGGGATATGTACTGCCCATTCTCCAGCATACTCACCTGAGCTTCTTTACGTAGCAAATCAGTGTTGTAAGAGCAGCAAAAAAACAACCTGCAATGCAAAAGCAACCTTAAAGCCTCAGCTTGAATCACATTAGCTACTCTCCCATTAGCCATATCAAATCAGGAGGTTACCCCAGATTCAAGGGGTATAGAAAGAGTCCAGTTATGATGAGAGGGATGTACAAAAAATTTGAGCCAGTTTTTTATGATATACTACATGTTTGAGGATACTTCTGTCTAGCAGATGTTTCCTGCTGAAAATAATATGTTAGGAGAGAGTATTGGAGCCTGCTTAGCAATAGCCCAGGATTAAGGTTAAGGAGTTGTCCAATAAATTTTTGTTCTGTAAACCCCAGGTAAGAAAGTGTGACACAATGATAATAAAATTTTGGCCATATCCTTCTGGCAGTGGTGTTGGAATGGTTTGGAGACGGAAGGCTGGTGGCAGAATGAACTGAGCATTGTTGAAAGTTGATGGCTTTGACAAAAATGGAGGCAGGAAAAATGGAAAGGGATCAGTCTGGGAGATCCCATATTTAGGATGAGGTGACTGATTATACGGGGTTAGTAAAAGCAAAAAGTCAAAGTCATTCTGAGATTTAAAAAAGCTTAAATGACAGAATGATTGTGCTTTTGTGAGAAATAGAAAATCAATAAGTGATTTATTTGGGGTGAGGAGAAAAATTCAATTCCAGAAAGGTTGATTAAAAGAGATAAATTGAAGGTGAAAGTACTTTATAAGCTGCAGAGTAGGCTATGAATGTTAGCTATTGTTTAGTGTTTAAACCACAGTGCACCATTGTATATAGTTAAGTTTCTTTGGGTGTATAGCAACAGAAAACAAAATACAACCTCAGGGATTCCCTAAGATGTCAAAGGAAAGTCAGAACCACTACTCTCAGGATGGAAACAGAACTTACCTAGAGAGCAGAACTGATGTTCTTTCTCCAAGGCACAGCTGGAGGTCGGCCCTTAGAATGCTCTGCCCTTAAACTGAGCATATCAGGCAAGAGAATACCTTTGACTTAGTTTGAGTGGTATGCACACTCCTGAGCTAGTAGCACTGACAGCCACACCAGGGCAGCACACAATGCAGAGTGGGCAGGTTCGCCCTCAAAGGACACTGGAGCACTGCTATCAGAAGTGGAGATGGACACAGGGTGGCAAGACCAACAAGATGTACACAGGGTGGCAAGACCATAGATAAACACTTAAAGATTTATTTTGGCCTAGCCATGGGGAATCAAAAGGTAACAAGGCAGGAGGTGACAATTTTGGCATATTTTCATAGAGTATAGGTGCATGAATAACAGTTGAACCCATGCTATTCGTGGAGTTTTCTCGTGGAAAGTAAAGAAGAAAAGAGGGTCTGGCACAATGCCTCATCCAGACTCCTTCATAAACGTTAATGGATGTTTTATTAGAAGGGAGAAGAATTCTAAACATGTTCTGTTCTGTCTTTCACCTAAAAGCTCATGCAAGGTGCTGTTTCATCAGCCTCATTTTATGGCCAGACTGAAATTCAGGTGGTGCCCTTACCACCAATTGCAGCTGTTGGGCCAGACAGAAACACCTGGCCTTTCTAACTTCACACAATTAGGCTGAACAGCATACACAGCTGCTCTTTATGGAACGAACTTGGATGAACCAGCTCAAACCGAAGAATATGCTTTTATCATTTTTATTGCACACGTCTAAAAACCCTGAAGATACTCAATAAATGTTAATTGAATGAGTGGATGTGCCATTATCTGGTGCAGTAACATTTTTTAAAACGGTCCGGTCTGGCTTTTCATTATTAAGTGTAGAGTTTGCCATAAAGTCCCTAAGTGCCTTTTGTAGACTTAAATGTTTTAAGGTACTCTTGTCACAGTAATTTAGGTTTTTTAAATCCACCACTCATAAAAATAAACTATTTTTTTTCTTTATTGAAGCACAGTTGTCTTTAATCCTTGTATTTTTTAGGATACTTGGTTGCAAATCACAGAAACCTTGTTTATACTTGCTCAAGTAGGAAAGGGCATATACTGGCTCCTGTAAAGGAAAAGTTCAGAAAGGATCCAATTCTGATTTCCTCTTTTCTTCATGGTGGCAAAATTTTCATCTGCAGCTTTAGGCTTAACCCCTGAGAAAAAAGAGAATTCAGGATTAACTTTAATTAGACCACTTTGATCACATGCATATTCTTCAACCAGACCCCTTGGCCAAAGATTTGCACCATGCCACTTGACTCGGCTTTGATTATGAGCCCAGTCCTGGAGGGTTTTGGAAGGGAAGAGTGGTATGTGTGAAGGCAGGTAGGGAGGAGTGTATGGGAATGAAAGAGGTACATGGGAGACTGGCCAGCAAAACTCTTCTAAACCATATAACCTGAGAGCAGCGAAGGGGTGGTTTTTTAAAAGAAATATTGATAAGAAGAGATAAGAGATGCCATGTATGCAGAAACAGCAGATACCTACTAAATACTATTACACCTGTTTTCCTTGACAGGCATAGCATCCTCTCACTATACACCCAAGTCAGAGACCTGGGAATCATCTTGATCTGACCTTCTCCCTTTCTTCCTCCACCGAATCAGTCACCAAGACCTCCTGCTACACTTCATGTTTCACTCTTCCCAAATCACCTCCACAAATGCTGCCTTCAGTCTCCCAGCTTCCAATCCATCCTCCTCACCATTGCCTGCTTGCTCTTTCTAAAGAATAGATAAAATTGAATTATATAACTCCCTGGTAAGAACCATTCCAAACCTTGTCATAGCCCTGGAGAAAAGTCCAAGCTCCTACTGTGAATTCCAAGATTCTCTGTCAGGTGAATCTTGTCTCCTCCTGTGGGTGCAAAGGATGGGTAGATGCTGGTATGTTCAGCAAAGCCTTCTTCCAGCTGCCCATATTTTCCCCATGCTGGGCTGACACATGTAACTTCAAAATCCTTAAATGCTTTATTGCATGTGCTTTTACATGGGCTGTTGTCTCTGTGGAATATTGTTTCTTCTTTCTCAAACTATGAACTATTAAACATTTACTTATCCTTCCAAATTCATCTCAGGTGTTGCTTCTTCAAGAAGCCTTTGTTGAACATCCCCTCCCAGCCTTTCCCCACATCACACTTTCTCCTGTACAACCTTGGATATACATGTCTGGCTCCCTCTGTAGACTAAATGTCTAGCGAGCTGGACTATAATTCCTTGCCTTTGCACAGGCTGTGCTCAGTACAGTACCTTGCCCACCATGTATCTCAATAATTTTTAAATAAGTGAAAAAAATGTATGCTGAATCATTCATCTTTCATTTTTTTAGTTATAATCTTTAGTTATATTCTATTTCCTTTAACTTGATTTTCACATTTGGCTCTTAGGATACTGGACGTGAAGTCAGGTTCTCTTTGAAGCTGCTGCTCACTTTTTCAACAGTTTTCCCAATGATTTATTTACTTATTTGTTACTTTGTCACTAATAACAACCTTGAGGAGGCTGGAAAATATCAATGGCCCAGAGTAAATCTCTAGGCTAAAATCTACAGCTCAGAGACCAGATGAGGAATCATTTTCCCCTATCATCAAAGACAATATTTAATAGTTAATATTTATGAGGCAGTTTGTTTTGAGTACATACCAGATGCCTTTCTTATTTAGTTCTCACAGCAGCACTAGGAAGGAGGCATTGCCATTATTTTCCTTTTTTTTTTTTTTTTTTTAATAGATGAGGAAACGAAGATTTAGAGATTTGAAGCAGCTTATCTGCCACTAAGCTCCTTCTTCCTGGCAGCTGCCAAGCTTCCAGACACTCACCTGGGTTGCTGAGGAATGGAGTAAAGCCTTGATTGGGCTCTTCACATTCATCTGTTATGATTTTGTTGTTGTTCTTCTAAGATGAAGTAAACATCATCTTGAAAATAAAACATTATCACTGCCTTCTTTGGTCATCAATCCTGTCCAAAAAAAACTATGGAAAAAGATATATTTAAAGAGATAAGGGCTCCAGTACTATAGTTGAAATTAAGACCAATTTCTGACTTATAAATTCCAATTATCTTCCTGAGATACTAATACTACCTGAGATACTAATACTACTCTAATGGAAGTTGTACTGCTGCATATAAAATGCGGGCCTCTTGAGGAGGCACAGAAAAGCTTGGTTTTGAGAGTCGTTCACAGAGCTATTCCATAGATAAATAAAAGTCGCTAAACACTTGGTAGTCACAGATGCTCCATAGTTCTTAACCTGTTTTCAGTCTGAGAGCCTTAAGAGCATCAGATGAAAGCTATGGATTCTTTCCTTGTAGAGAAAAGATGTGCACACATACCCCACTTTGTATTTAATTTTAGGGATTTCAAGGATCTATTGAATCTCATCTGTGGATTTCCTGGGACTCTGTGGACTCCAGGTTAAAAAAAAAATCTGTTTTAAAAGCTGATGCAGAAGGATGATAATAGCCATTGTTGAGTGTTTACTGTGTTTGACATGTAACCATTTATTCAGTGTTTACCAGACGCCAGCCCTTTTTGAAAGGTACATTATAGCTAAACCATGCATTATGAGTCATTTTAAGCTATGGAGGAGAATGAGGTTCAGAAAGGGAACTTAGAGTTTCCCACTGGGCAAGTACTGAGAACAGAATTAAACACAGAACCCAGATCTGTATCACTGCTACTTCATGCTGCCTCTACACTCATTCATGCAACCAAGTGAGGCATAAGACCTGTGCCTCTGAAATTTGGATCCTCTGTTGATCCTGAATTCCCTTAGCCTTCAGCTTCTCTTGTTGAAAGTAAGTTAAGTGGCTGCTTCTGCCATAAGAGCTTCCTGGAATGTGTCCAGTGCAGGAGCAGTCGAGGGCTGAGAAGGTCTCAGCTCACTCTCCTCCTTCACCTGTGACAGCTTGTTCACAGTAGGACAGATAACATCACTAGAGTGACAGCACTACTGGTCTGATCATCTCTAGATAAGTTCCTACCTCTTACTCCTGCGTACAGTTTGTACACTTGGAAACTTTAACAGACGCTCAACAGCAAAAATGACTGGAAATTCTCCATGTGACCCCCCCTTCCGCAGATATTTATTGAGGCCTGCTGTATTCTGGGCTCTGTCCTCCAAGCCGGAGTCACAGCAGTGAGCAGACAGATGTGGATCCTGAGTTCATGGTATTTATAGCTAGCTTATATCTTGCCAGGAAGGGGGTTAATAAATAATTTAAATAAAGCATGGTAAGTTTTATGAAAAAGGAAATATCAAGGATTTATTCTATTGAAGTTTCTTCATTCTTTTCAGCTTCAAAACTCTGGTCACAAAACACTGTGTCCTTCTCTAGCCCTTTCTTCCCCCAGGGTATTTAGAGCACTTCAGGTTTCCAAAAACTTAGTTGATGTCAGGGGGACACACAGGCCAAGCAGTTAATCTCAGTCCCTCTTTTGCAGATGAGAAAGCAGCAGTGACCAAATGACTTAACCTCAGATGGGGTGAAGACAGGGATAACTAGTTGGTCTGGTCCCCAGTAGAGCATTGCTCACTATAAACCACAAGCTGCTTCTAATTTATTCGAGATGTTATTGTTGTGGCCTTTATGTTCTGGTCTCTCTTGCTGCAAATGACTCCAGCAGGCAAGCACAACGAAGAAAGCAAATACATGGCCCGTTTCTGTACCCTTTTCGTAGCCCCTGATGGGTCCCCCAGTTGTCTCTTTCTCATTCCATAAGCACTTCCCGCTGTCACCCACTTGCCCTGAGGCCACCTCCCCAGGTTTTCTCCCTGAAGCATTGCCTTGTGACTGCACCAACCTGCACTGGCAGATAGAAGTGTAATAGGATCCATGAATGGGAGCTACGTGGTAATTTCACATTTTTCTAGCAGGCAAACTTAAAAAAGTAATAGGGAACAAGTGACATCAATTTTAATAATCTTACCCAATATAGCCAAAATATTAGCATTTCTACATGTAATCCATATAAAAAATCAAACCAGATATCTTATATTCTTTTTTTTCCCCATATTACATCTTTGAAATTTGGTCTATGTTTTTTACCTACCTCACTCAGAATGCCCACATTCCAATGCTCAGTGGCCACAGGTGGCTGGCGACCCCTGCAGTGGACTACAGGCTTGGACTCCAAGGAGACCCTGGGATGCCTAAGACAGACTCAGTGACATCCCCTCAGCCTTCCTCAGCCCTTAGCTCAGATATTTATTGCTGCTCCGACAGAAGGTTCACAAGGTTGTGTTCTCAAACCTGGGCTCTTGAAGGAAGGGAATTTGTCATCTTTCTATCCCTGGTGTGGAGTGCAGTGTTTGGTAGGCCTACCGTTGGCACTGGGGAGATGATAAATCATTAATGAACCAAGAAGGTATATCTGTAACTCCAGGAGTTGAAGAGCTTGGTATATGGAGGCTCGCCTGTCCAACCCCTGCTCTCTGGCTCTTTTCCCCCATCGCAAGGGCTTCTGTTTCAATCTCCCAGCTTTGTCCAGTGCCGTAGAACCACACTGGAGTCAGATTGAATGGACAGGAGGCATCTCCAGTCACATATCCAGGCTTCTAACCAAGAATTGTATTGAGACTATATACATCTTGTTTAGTTTCTGTTTCACCTCTTTTAACATCAAATACTAGACGAACTTATAAGCAGTCTAGTATGTGAAATCATAAGTCTGATTTAATAACATGAAAAAGAAAAAAGAAAACAGGACACACCAAACACAAAAAAACTTATCCAGTGAACAAGCCTCCTATCGAGATTGCAAACAAGGCCAGCTGACATATAGAACATTAAGTATAAAAGAGAAGGCTAGCCTGTATCAGGGAGCTGTTAGAGTCATCACGATGAACTTTCTGTTTCCAGTGGTTTTAGAGTCATCACTACTCCCTCTGAGAGAAACAGAGATTTATATCCTGAGTTAATTTGCCTTTGCACATACAGCATTTAAATTTTGCAAGTGGTTCTAACCAACTAATGTGCATGTTAGCTTGTCTACTTTACCCCCAAAGATAAGTGTCACTTAAAATAATTCATATAACCCAATCTAAGATTGGTGCTTCCATAAAACCACACTAACCACATATTCAAATAAATTTAAAGTTTGAAAATGGAGGAAAATGTGTTTGATCTGTTAAGTCATATAAACATTTTTAAAAGGGATTTTTATCTCAACAAACAGTACGGTTACCTCAGGCCCACTTAAAGAGTACATTGGAATGGAAAGTTGAACAAGGTCTAACCTCAGTTTACCATTGATTACCAGTTTCAACCTGGAGAGCTCATTGACCTGCTTTGGGTTTTTGTTTCTGAGTGCATACAGGAAAAATAAATCCCGCTGTCACATACTATGTTTTTGTAGGATGAATGAAGTCTAGAAAATGTTTTAAACAATTCCTCAAAAAAGATACTTGGAACAGTTTGAGGGTGAGGTAGCTTGCCAATATTTCTGCAAAGTAAAATCTTAAAAATAATAGCATACATCCTATAGCAGATAACTGAATATTAGCCATGTTTAAGTAATTTGATGATCTTGTCTTTAGTAAGACAAGGACAGTTCAAGATAGAGTTTTGCATCTGTTGGCTACAGTTTTGGGAATGCTGCTTTCATTTGGGATTCTTAAAAAAGAATTCGTGCCTCTTTGCAACTAAAATATATTTCTTCAAAGATGACGGCTCTGGTGTGCTGTGTTGGTGTAATTGAAAACCTATAAAAAGACTGAGAGCTACTTTTGAATTGGCTTAGTGAACTTGGACTGGATTTGTCGAAGTGGTGAAAGGTTTAAAAGAATTTTCTTAAATGAGGTCTCCAAGCTGTGTTTTAACCATAGAATTCCAATGAACTCCAAGGCCCGTGAACTCGGGCAACAGTGCCTCAGAGAAGAGCAGTCATATCAAGATGAAATAAGTGATTCATTTTCATTCCCCACGTTCTGCAGATGTAAGCACATTTAGCCACTGATAATCATAATTTAGTAGTACTGTTGTGCACTAGAAATACAATTTAAAAGTCTAATCTTTAATTAAGTTGAGTACTCACAGATTAACATGGTTACAAATCTTGGGCACTGGATGTAGTACAGTGTTTACTCCTGTTGCTAGGAAATACAGCAGAGCTATTTGAAAGTTACAGATTGATTTGGTGAGAAGGATGTGAGCCTCTTCCAGTAACAGACTTGCTCATTGCTTCTCTCCTGTGTAATATATGTAAATGCATTTTGTGTAGTGGAGGCCCTGTGCATTCAAAGCTTTTGTTGGCAGTGGAAGCACAGGTGTGTGCACCTAAGTCAACATTCAGAGGATATTTGATAAAGCAGTCTTACCTAGAGCTCCTGGACAAAATAAACATGATGAAGTGTGAGTATTTGCGTTTTTAGTGAAATGAAGTCTTCTATTTGTTAGAGTTACCAAGGAAATAGAGTGTTCTTTAAAACCTAACTGTCGTGAGGCTAATTGATGTCTTTACATTCTTGCCATTAGTGGGAAGCTGTCAAATTAGTACAGAAATTTGATCCAGGTTGATGGTTTTCCAAAATTATTAAAATGTGCATGTAGGAAACCAACTCTGCTTTACTTTTCTTTCTCCCCCACCACCCCCTCCCTTCTTTGGCAAACCTTGTTGCATGACACATCATACAATAGTTATTCAAAATGCAAAGATGATTCTTACACAGCATGAAAGGGAATAGCTACATGCCAGTTAACTTGTGTTGTCCCTGAAAAAGACGAAAGATTGCTATGTGCTATTTCAGTCAGGACCAGGCGTGAAGTGTGGCCTCCCTGAGCTCAAAAACAGGACTAGGAAAAAAACCACAGGGAAAAAGTTCTATTTGATCTATTTGAGGCAGGCCCTTGCCCAAAGGGACTGGTATTTCAAAGCAGGGTCCTTCCTATGAGATGGAAAAATAGCAGAATACTTCATTGTCTCAAGGGACAAAATTAGGAGTAGGATGACTTGTGCTTATTGTGGGATTATAGCCTACATCCAAGCTTAGAACAACCTGGATAGAATTAGGGATAGGTCCTGCTGGGGACAAGAATCCCAACTTTACTCTAGCATGTGTGTTCATGACCTCTCAGTCATTAACACATTTTTGCTCACCCTATGGATGATTATTGATTCATTCCTGTGGAAAGCCAGTTGTTGATTTTGGTATGAATTGTTTTCTCAGCATGTACAAGTATCTTATCACAGTGTCTTGTATGTACTGTAGAATCAATATATGTCTTTGGAATAAATGAATCCTTCAACATGTCTAACAAGTAAATGTGTTCCTAATATAAGCCTTAAGGCTTATTCTATTGCAGCTAATAGAGGTTAGGGGCTTGTTTCACAAAAGAGATCATATTACCTGTTATTTACACTCAGAACATCCATCTGAGGCACGGGGCTGTCAAACAAATAGGCAAAATGCCATGTGATGGAAGGTTTCACTGCTCAGCCACTAGTAGTAATAGGTGATGGAATTGTAAGATGTTTAAGACCTGCCTTTACAGAACATTTGATTCTAGAAGGGAATTTGGAGCTTTGACAATAATGAGATGGAAAAGTAAGATAAAACTGGCACACGGATTACAAGTTTCTTAAGGGTATTAATTCTAGTCATTCCCACTATCTCCCAAAACACCCAACAGCACATAAATGACATGGGATCAAGGTGCTGGAAAGGAGACAGAATAACATAATAACTGATTGTGAGCATGGACTTGAACCTCAGAGCAAGGCCTGACTCAGCGGCTTACTGTGTGTGATTTGAAACAGCTTATTGAACCCCTCAGTATTTTGATACAGTTTCTTCCTTTTTAAAAAAAAAATCAACAAATATCCATTGATTACCTCATTTATTCAAGGCAAGTTTGGGGCACTTGGGATAAAATGAGAATAGTGGATATCAGATCCATTCTCTCTCCACCTGCTCTGTGTGATAAGATGGCTGGCCAGCCTTATGGAATCAATCAGCAGACTCCCTTGTTCTCTGGCTTCCGATTGGGTTTGGCCAATGGGACGGATCAGCAAAAGATTAGCAAACAGGTGGGGAGAGAAAAGTTTGGGTAATTTAATCCCTGGGCTCCCTCCTCACCAGATCACTTCTCCGTACTCTAAGGCACAGGTGCTGGCAGGCAGCTGTCTCCCTATGGCTGCTCTCTGGATCCTGGTTACTGTGCCCTCCCCCAGCCACTTCAAGCTAATAACTGCTTCCTTTTAGTCTTACTAGCGCATGGTACTACACCATTGCTTGTAGTTTCTCTAAACCTTGGCCACAGCTTTGCAAGTGCCCTTTTTACTAAACAACTCTCAAATTGCATTTGGGCATGCCACCTATTTTCTTTTAGGAGCCTGACTGACACAGTGATTACCCATCTCAGAGGACACTGTAAGAATGGCATGATTTATCAGGAATTTAGTATAACTATTAGCTCATACTATGCGTTCAATAAAGGATTTTATTGTCATCATTAGCTTTTTTATTTTTACAAAGTATTAAGTTTGCAATATTTTTGCATTGTTTAATTTTTTTTAAGTGAGAAGAAATCTATTACCTTGCAAATGTTAAAAATGGGAAAGAATGAAACAGAAGTCAAGGGCTAAGTTCACACAGTGCTTCAGTGGCAGAACTAAAAAGTGAAGTAAGAGTTTCCTACCTTGTTTCTTTGTGCAGGGTACACAGTCACAACATGTCTGGAAGAGAAAGTTGCAACTTCAAAGTTAAATAAATTAAAACATAATCTAATTGGGATAATTGGGTATGCTTAAACTAATAAGCTGTATTTGTGACCACTAAATAATTGGGGTGAAATATTGATGATTCAGCTTCTTCAGCTTAATTACTATAAGGGCTGGGGCTAAGCATTTTCTATCCTCTTGGTAGTTTCAAGACAGATGATCTTCGGGAATGAATTTCTTGTAGGCTCTGGAGGGTAGATCTGTTTATAATCAACACGGAGTAGGAGACCAGCACACCAGTGCTTGTGTAGTAGGTTTTTCTACTCATACATATTTTTTTTACTTCTTAGAACTCTCATTTTAAGCCACATAAAGTAGGTCACTCTGTGATATTTAGAGTCATCTTATCTATAACTTATAGTACACTCATTAACCTATTTTTCAAGAATGAAAACTAGCGAATTCCCTAAAGAAGTAGTGGTCATCTGGAAAAACAAAACATGCTACTACAACTTCTTTCCATATGATAATAAATTTGTCATAGTTATTGAAATTTCAGACTGCATGAGCGTATTTTTCACTATCTTGGAAAAATTGTTCAAGTATTCTCTAACAGAAATGTCTCTCTCTCTTTTTTTTTTTTTTTACAATTAAGCAGAGTCAAGGGAGGAATAGCAATTTGCGAGGTCTTTTGATTTCAGCCTAAATAAGGATTTATACATTGTCCCTTCTGTATAAGGAGCTGTGTAGACAAAAACAAATATCTTGCTGCCAGAAGAGCTCATGCTTCTAGAAGGAATTATTTTCATTTAAACGTTTGGGTCTCTTTCTTTTTTAAAGCATTTTATTTAAGACCAACTCTAGGTAGGGGTCCTGCTTTCTGTCTTTATAAAGAAAATGCTTTCATAGATTGGACACTTAACAAATATAAACTTTCTCAACTATTTACTTATTTATTTATTATCTTTGAATTATCCTTTCTGGAGGAAATACTATATCAAAGTACCATAATGATCTCCCAGTTGATCCAAGTGAAACCTCCTTTTGTTCATTCTAGACCTCTACCTCTGTTTATGTTTCATCTCTTTTTATTTTTTGCCTCAAGTGAAATACAGTCCACTTATTATTGAGAGGAACTAGTGTATTCATAGTCAGTGTTATTCTAAATGATTGTACTGTTTTCACCACATCAGTTATGTTGACATGAGTACCAGTAATTTGGTAATAAAGTTCATAATGGATCATACTGCAAATACCACGTTATACCCAAGAACCTTCCTTGGCTGCTTGCCAAACAAAAGTAGGCATGGGTTCTTTAGAGTAATTGATGGTGTTTGCAGATGGAGGACATTTTATTTCAGGCAGTCATTCTATAAACATGCTTTGGTAATGATATGGTTTGGCTGTGTGTCCCCACCCAAATCTCATGTTGAATTGTAATCCCTACATGTCGAGGGAGGGGCCTGGTAGGAGGTGATTGGATCATAGAGTAGTTTCCTCCATGTTGTTCTCATAATAGTGAGGGAGTCTGCACAAGATCTGGTGGTTTAAAAGTGGCAGTTGTCCTTGAGCTCTTTCTCTCTCCTCCTGCCTTGTGAAGAAGGTGCTTGCTTCCCCTTTGCCTTCCACCATGATTGCAAGTTTTCTGAGGCCTCCTCAGCCATGTGGTACTGTGAGTCAATTAAACTTCTTTCCTTTATAAATTACCCAGTCTCAGGTAGTTCTTATAGCAATGTGAAAACAGACTTATACAGGTACATTTCTTTGTGTGGATGCAGTCCTTTTCCTTCTAGGAAATTTCTATCCGGTGGAGAAGAAACATTTGTATATCAGTAATAGAGGCATGTGCCTAGTGCTTTAGTCAGAAGGAGGGAGGGAACCATGATGTCTATGTGGGATGGGGAGGAAGATGGTCCGATTACCAAAGATTTCACAGGAAAATTCTCATTTGATTTAGAGTTAAGGGCCAAGTGGGTATTTACTAGGCAGAAAATTTGGAGAACAGTGTTGGGATTAGACAGAACTTGGGAAATTAAATATAAGTATTTTGATATGACTTCACAGTAAGATGTATGGTACAGAGTATCAAGAGATAATGTTAAAAAGATATTTGGAGCCAAGTTTTGATCTGTTTCCCGTTGCAGTAAAAGAAAGCTTATATATCTTTTTCAATGAATGTGATTAGTAAATAATCCTACATAGATTATGTCACCCATTCTCAAGGTTTATACTATCACCTGTGTTGGTGACTTCCAAATTTGTATTTCTAGTCCTGGGCTAGAGATCCTCTTTGTCTTCTGGCCATCTACATTTTGATGTTTATCAGCTCTTGCAAAGTCTTCACCCCCAAAGTAAATTCATTATCTTTCCTTCAAAATCTTTGCTCTGTCCAAATTTCCTAGTTTGGTGAATGGCCTCAGCTTTCAAGAGCTTATCTGTAAATACTCCCTTCTCTTGAACCCTCTCAATATTTTCCAGTATCTAAATACTAAACAATTCTTGGCTTACTTGATAAATTGTTCTGAATATTACTGTCTCCTTTCCATCCCCATTTCCAGTAGTATCTTTTTTTTCAGATTGTCATTATTTTCTCTTTCAATTACTACAGCAACCTCTTAACTGAATTCTACACCTTTCTGATTAGTTCTTGCACCATTAACACATTGATCTTTCTGAAATTGATTGCATCAGTGATTTTTCTAGTAAATTTTTAATAACTCCTCACTGGTTTTAGTGTAAAATCCTAAAACACTTAGCATGACATTTAAGCCCTTATGATTTGAGCCCTGCACACTTGTCCACCTTCATTAGACCCAATGACCAATCCCTTACCCTTTTCTAGCCTTATTGAGTAACTTGAAGATTCCTAAGATTTCCAAAGTCTGTTAGTCTACTGGGTATTTTCCTGTTCCTGTTCCTAGGCTTCTTACCTTGTCAACTCATTTCTCTTAACCTCTGCCCCTTCTCAAGTTGGGGTAAAGTGTTTCCACAACTGTATGGTATAAATTATTTACTGTTCTCTATCTCCACTAGACTGAAGGCTCCTCAATGCCAGGCACCATGTTTCATTCATGTCTGCTACATTTTCTATGCTTAGCTTCATGTCTGCCACATAATTATAACAAAAACAATAATGTTTACTAAGCACTCATTATATACCAGACAAGGTGCTAATTTTTTTACATACATTATCTCCTTTAAAGGAGAAGACATCAATCTATGCCTCAGAAAGGTGATGTGGCAAAATAAATAAAAATAAACGATTGAGTATACAAGATTTATTACAGAGAGTTCAATCAGGATTATTTCAGGAAAACAAATGAGAATCTAAAAGAGGTTAATTATCCATAATACTCCCTTCTCTTGAACCTCTCATTATCTCCCAATATCTAAACACTCAACAAGTCTTGCCTTATTTGGCTGCTAAATTGTTCTCAACTTTATTGTCTCCTTTCCATCTCTATTTCCAGTAAGGTAGGGGAAGCAAAAATCAAGTGGAGAAAATTTATTATAGTAATTCCTAAAGGTATTGAATGGATAGATAGGTAAATGAAAAGACAGCCTGACATGTGTTTGTTAGAACTCACTGAGGAACTTACTTTAACTTACAAATCTGGATAACTTTGGTGCAAGAAGCTTCCTAGGATTAGGGGAGCAGAAACAGCTTATGTGGCTAAAAGCAGATATATCACAAGACAGTAAAATGGCATGGCTCTTAAAAATAGATAGTTAAAATTATAAAGGTACATACAAATTATTAAGTTAGATTCAAAAGCAGTTTTCAAGTAAGTATGGAATTGTGTTATGTATTTTAAAATTACTCTAATCAAAATGGAACTTCAAGTGGAATCATCGTAAGCTTAGGAGTTGTCAGTGGAGACTAATGGTTAAAAGTGTGGACCCTGGGATTAGGGCACCTGATTTAAATTCTAGCTCTGCCATTTACTAGCTATAAGATGAGGGCAAATTGCTTAATCTCCCAAATGGAGGAGCCTTCTTTGTTTTAAAGATTACATGAAAAAAGAAAAGCATGTACCACTGTAACAGCATGGAATATAGCAAGCACTGTATGAAGTATGGGCTGGCCTCCATGTACAACTTCGTTTCTTAGCAATAGTGAGAAGATGAACAGTTATGGCATTTGTACTTCAACTTATATTTTCATCTGGCTTTCATGTCTTATAGGTGTGTTATAACAGAAAATTTGCCTAGTTTTATATGAAAAACACAATTTTGCATACTAAAATTTACCTAAAGGAACTTTCTGTTAGAATATAGTCTAAGTGCCTTTGATTTTCCCACATAATTCATGAAAAAATTTACTGAAATGAACAGATGTTAATAAACCATCATTTAATTCATCAGACCCTAACATTTTTGGCACCAGGGACTGGTCACATGGAAGACAATTTTTTCACAGATTGGGGAGGGAATAGTTTTGGATAATTCAAGTGCATTACATTTATTGTATACTTAATTTCCATTATCATTATATTGTAATATGTAATTAAATAATTATACAAGTCATCATAATGTACAGTCAGTGGAAGTCCTGAGCTTGTTTTCCTGCAACTAGATGGTCCCATCGGTGGTGGGTGGGGATGAGGGTGATGGGAGACAGTGACAGATCATCAGGCATTAGATTCTCATAAGGAGCACACAACCTAGATCCCTCGCATGTGCAGTTCACAATAATGTTCATGCTCCTATGAGAATCTAATGCCACTGCTGATCTGACAGGAGGAGGAGCTCAGGCAGTTAATACCAGCAGTAGGGAACAGCTGTAAACACAGGGGAAGTTTGCTTGCTCACTGCCACTCAGCTTCTGCTGTGCAGCCTGGTTCCTAACATGGACCAGTATCATGGCCCAGGGACTGGGGACCCCTGATTTAATGCACACAATTTATTAAAATGTTGTCCCTAGTTAATTCCTGTGTAATGTGAAATCTCAAGTTCATTGGTTTTAAATTTTCATTAAGCAATCCCTTTTACTATTCACTATTTTAGCTACTTAGTCAACCACCTTAACAGGAAGACTCCTTAAAATACACTGTTTCCCAGAATTTCAGAAGATATAATTAGTCTCTACATATTTGCAAGGTACAAGTATTATGTCCTTATGGAGAATTGCTTAAAGATGAAAAAAATATTCATTGATTTAATGACCATCCTAGTTTTTTCAGGCCACTATAACAAAATATCATAAACCAAGTAGCTTATAAATAACAGAAAGTTATTTCTTACAGTTGTTTGAGGCTGGGAAGTCCAAGATCAAGGCACCGGCAGATCTGATGTCAGGTGAGGTCCCACTTTCTGGTTCATAGCTGCTGCCTTCTTCTGTGTCCTCACATGGTAGAAGGGGTAAGGCAGACTCAACACATTTAATGTCTCCTCTTAATCCCATATCATTCTCTATAACTTTACTTTGCATTATTTTTCCATCATAGCACATACCCTAACTTAATATATCATGTTTATTTGTTTGCCTTTTGTCTATCTTGCTTACCAAAATATTAGATGATACATGCAAGACTTTCATTTTATTTACTGCTGCATACATCAGACCTAGCACAGTGCCTGGCCCATAGCAGAAATTCAGTAAATATTTGTTGAATCAGTAAGTGTACAGATACAAGCCTGCACTTAGTAGACAATACTAAAAAGGGAGTGCTGCCACGTGAGTGTGATTTTGTAAACAGTGTTGGCTGATTAGATTGTGAGACTTGTTGACTGAAAACACATAATAAAACTTGGAAGATACAAAGATGCATCAATAGAAAAATTTAAAATCATTCTCCAACTCTAGACAATGATATAACATTTTTGTATGTTTTCTTTCTTTAGGTATTTGATATCATATGATGTGTCATCCTGGATATATTATTTTGTATGTTGCATTTTCTCACTTAACAGTCAACCATCAGCATCTTCTTATATTTTTACAAAAATTTTTATAAAGACTTCTATTTACACATGGTGGAGTAAAGGTATATTTCTCTTCATCTCACTAAATAACAGAAATGAGTTGGGGGTGGGGAGAAGAAAATCCATCTGTAATTTAAAAAGTCACTGGTAGCAACCCCAGAGCATATACCTTGAAGCATACCTGTGAAATCTGTAATGTTTGGATACAGGTGAAGGAGGGCATAAGCTTATACTTATTTCCTTGGTCCTAGAGCAAGACATAATTTCCCTTGAATTAAGTGTGCTTCCATAAAAGACATCTCTAAAGTTCCCTGAAATGTATGACAAGACCCAGAGCTGTAGCTAAGCTGTGGGAGAAGTTGATAGTGACTCTGCAAACGTCCAAGTATCACCACTGAAAGGCAGGCAGTGGCACTCAAAGGAAAACCATTCTTTTGCCATTTTAATTTTCCTTTCCCTAGCCTGCTGGCTAAGGGAGCCTGGTGAAAGGGAAGTGGGGAAAGGAGGGAGAGCAGGCAGCAAATGTGCTTAAGGGTTTTGCTGAGAGGCACATTAGAACAAGCAATGGGAGAAGCAGGGAGCAGAAAAGAAAGGCTTTCTGAAAGAGCTGGCCAGGCTTTAAGGAAAATGCATTATTTATTTCAGACTCTAAGAACATATTAGGATGCTAAATAGTATTTGGTGAACTGAAAGGTTAAATACTTTCTTCCAAACCTATTTGATTGAGAGACATGGCCACTATGGAGAAAATAACCCATTAAAATTAGAAATAAGAATGAAATAGCAGAGCTTGTACAAACTCTGTTTAGTTTACAGAAATGGAAGCCATAAATCAAAGATTAAGCAACATGGCACAAAAGGGCATGTGTTTCTGTAATTGTGAAATGAGCTTCCCAGCAAAAGATGAAGCTGAGCTTTTCAAATTGCTGGAATGTCACTGCTTATTTATGAGCAAAGATAAAACTCATTTTTAGATAAATGACTAAATTGAAATACTATAATGCGTACCATTCAAGTGCTGTTATGGTTAAAAAATGTGACTATAAAAATGTCACATTATTACGGAACCTATTTGTTGGTTAGGTATTTTCCGAGTGCTATCTCCTCAGTTTATTGACTCCCGCTAGGTTTTACTACTGCCTGCCTTGCATAGCCAATGCACAGTAGCTATTGTAAAAGCGAGATCTAGTCCTTTGTACCTCACACAGCTCTGAAGAATCTCAGGAATCTTTATACCAGAGCTGATATTGTGACTGATGCCATTAGATGAAATAAGAATGGAGGCACTTTGCTGGCAGAGACCATGTCTCATTTAGCAGTGGTCTCTTTAAAATTCAAGTTCATATTTAATTTGAAACTACATCTTATATTCTGATTGTTCTACCATTTCCCTTGAGCACTTAAACAATCATGATATCTCTCTGCCAAATTAAGTCGAGACAGAGCTCACCATATGACCTATTAAAGAACCAGCCCCAGGCTGCGTAACAGCAATAGTCCTGAGTTGGGGCATGGGTTGTGTGCCTTAAAGAATACTAATTGCAATCGACTATCCATGCTAGTAAATTACGTTTTACATGTTAACATGATTAGGCCACAGTGGACTGAAATGTTTGCAGATGGATGACAATAAGAAGCTAGAAATTTGTGGGGAAATGGAATATATACTGTGGTAAAGATCGGGGAGATGGAGGCTGCAAGAAAGAAGAGGTTAGCATGGAAGACTGAGCTTTGTGAAGAGGAAAGAAGTGAATCAAGAGGATCAGTCAAGCAACAACATTAGAGGATGATACAACGGACTTCAGTTCTCCAAAGAGGTTATAAGAAGAGGAACTCAAAGAAATGAAAATGCAATGGCGAACTAATAATAACTAACACTTATATAGGCATATACCAAGTGCAGGCACTGTTCTAAATACTTTATTTATATTAATTAATGTAAACAATAGCCCCTTGAGGTTGGAATGATTTCACATCTCTATCATACAGATGAAAAAAAAATGAAGCATAGTTTTCAAGTGACGTTCCCAAGTCACACAGCCAGCAAGAAGCCAGCTGAGATTTGAACCTTGGGAACCTCAGATTCAGGTTCATACTTGGAGGCTTATACCATCTCGCTTCTCTCATATATGGGTGACAATAAAATAGATGGTTTTAAGAGTTTAACTTTTCATTATATGAAAAAATGAGCTGGCAGTCCAGCTGACCTATGTTTAAGGTCAACTCTTGACTAATACTTGAGAGAGTTACAGCAGAGAGATGATATGCTGTGTAACAAGTACAGGTTCTTGTCAGTGGACATCAGGTAGTAACACTGAGGGAGGCAGAACAGAGTGGATTACAGAAAACATTTTAACACCAAAGCCTAGGCTGAGAACTGTGGATTTATATCCACAGGAGAAAAATGATTTCTTTTAAAAGTACATTCTGCAATTGAAAAATGTCTTATTAGAAAATGGGTTAATTTCTTGCAACTTTGCAATAGACCTAAACTAAATAGAATGTAAAATATTTCATTGTCGCCTTTATATATATAAATAAACCACTGATTTTGGATAAGTGTCCACTAAGTTGTGTATTATTCCTTCAAACTAGGCCTCTTGGGCAAAAGTTATATTGACCTTATAGGTATGGATTTGGTGACCTCAGTTTTCAGGAAATTTTATTAAATTGCCAGAGATATTATAAATCTGTAGGTTTGGCCAGAAGATATTCTAAAATGCAAGTGACAAATCACCTTTACTTTCAATAACTAACATAGTTGAAAAGGGTGGAAGGAAGGCTTATAGGCAACTTAAATACACATTTTTTTTTTTTAGAATAAAAAGAATGAAAGAGAGAAAGGAAGAGGAAGAGATTTTAGAAAAAGAGAGAAAAGGAGAAAGAAAGAAACAGCAAAAGAAAGAAAAAATGAAAGAGAAAGAGGAAGAGATTTTAGAAAAAG